>MU761184.1:76954-96241 GCA_026770625.1 Nicotiana glauca | reverse complement strand
TTACTTCCTTAAAATCGGGTGTGCATTGATTGCAACCCAAATCCAAATCTCGACAAAGTCGAAGTACGTTATCGAAAATGGGTGCCTTGATGGCGACGTGGTCGGAGACGCACTTTCACGATGTCGCAAGTCTTTTCATATAAATAATAATTAAGGAGTTTATAAATCAAAGCACATAAGTTAGCATGTAATAAAATCAAATAAACCNTTCCTCGGTTCGAGATTAATTCGGTGACTTGAGACACCATTATATTCTCAAGTGGCGACTCTGAATTTTTTAAATAACTAATCCCGTTCCGACCGTCCTTTAATTGAAAAAACTCTTTCTTTTATTATATCCCTTCCCGGGGTGTAGTAAGCCATGTAAAAAAGAGGTGTGACAAGGCCGATATTGTGCCCTGCCATTGACATGTAATAATAATGAGGGGGAAAAACCTCGCGACTAGTAATTTCTGCATTTCTACTTGCTGGAGAGTTTTTTACCGGACCGATTCAATCTTGGAGTAACATTTAGGCTTGCATATTTTGACTACTTTCGGGATCAGTCTCCGAGTAGGGATCCGACTCGAGCTTATTATACCTTTGAGCCCATTTAGGCTGGCGATAATGGCTTTCATTTTTTGCCCTTGGGCATTTGGCGAATCTCCGGGTTCAGTCTCCGAGTCGCATTGCGATTTGAGCTGTAATCGACCCTTAATATTTTCGGAGATTCCGGTTGGCGATAGTAGTATTGATGTCACACCCTTGGGTGTGTTATAATTTTTGGGTCCAGTCTCTGAGTCGCATTGCGACTCGAGCTGTAATCGAACTTGAATCCTTTTCGGCCAATAACAGTGGCTTTTCTGTTGCTTGGTCATTGAGACCTTTTATTATGAGGCCTGGAGGCTTTTCTTTGTTAACTATTTTGGATCTGGTCTCTGAATCGGGTTACGATTCCAACACACTTTAATCCTCAAGTTTTCAATTGTCAAGCTAGCGACAATGGCTCTTACGCTATTTGGTCATAGAGACCTTTTGATATGAGGCCCAGGAGGCTTGCTTAGCTGGCGACAATGGAACTTACGACGTTTGGTCGTAGAGACCTTTTGATATAAGGCCTGAAGGTTTTTTGTAGGCTTTGTGTCCTCCCGTTAAGGTTTTATTGAATATTTTTGCCTGACCCATCGTTGGTTCTAAAAGAATCTCAATTTCAAGTCGTAGTCGGGGATATTTTAAGCACCTCGTAAGGTTCATATCTCATAGGTCGAGTAGATTGACACTTTTGCAATTTTGGAGTCGACGTGGTTGGGACTCATTTTTTGCCTGTTGAGGGAAGCTTATTTTTAACCGGTTCTTTCCGAAGTAGATTAGGAGGATTTTTTAGTGATAGTCAGGCATCCCCGAGTCATACTTTTGGCCTGTAGCCGTCGTTTTGACTGGAGTCATGTGCGTTTGGTCGGGGCTATTTTTGATCCCAAGAAGCAGTTTTAGGCGTTGTCACACCTCCTTTTTCGCTACTACACCCCTAGGAGAGTGTAAAGGAGTTTTTCCACTTAAAGGACAATCGGAACGAGATTTATTATTAAATTTCAGAGTCGCCACTTGGGAGATTAATGGTGTCCCAAGTCACCGGTTGAATCCTGAACCAAGGAAAATGTTTGACTCTGTTAACAGTCCGTGAACCAGAAATCCGAAAAAGGAATTCTGTTAACCTGGGAGAAGGTGTTAGGCATTTTCGGATTCCGTGGTTCTAGCACGGTCGCTCAACTGTTGTATTTGCTTTTATTTGATTTCAAAACATGTTCCAACTTATGTGCCTTTTATTAGTAATCCGCTTTTATTTTTCGTTTTAATAAGAATTGCAACGTCATGAAAATGCATCTCAAACCACGCCGCACCAGTGCACCCGTGATTGTCAACACATTTCGACTCCGTTGAGATTTGGATTTGGGTCACATCAATGTGCACCCGTATTTAAGAAAGTAAGATTATAAAAAGCGCGCTTAAAGTGACTAACGTGCTATTATTTTGGGAGGGCCGTGAAATTTGCTAAACATCCCATCCCGAAGTCTAAGTATTTTGTACAAACATTTATCGAGGGCCCCGCAATTTTACATTTTTATTTGGCGAGGCTCACTCGTTTCATTATTTAAAGCCAACCTAAAAGTAACTACAATTCTTTACTTAATTTTGTCTCTAAAATAAAAGGAAAAGGCCTTAATTAATTTGTATCAATCAGCCTAAGGCTTATGGGAAAGGCTGCCTAAAATATATGGTCCAAGGGGCTATTAAATAAGTACAATGCACGAAATTGTTGGGGCCCTTGAAAGGAGGCCCAAATCCAGTCTTTGCAACTGGAGGAACTGGACTCACGTTCGAGTCTGGATAAAATCACAACGTTCACACTGATCTGATCAATCAACAAGTCACAATGTAGTTTATTTCAAGTAATGACAAATGATATGCGCTTAACACTTATTTCAGCTTAAGAGCCTCGTTTGGATTTCAGCAACAGCAGATCAGCTTATTCATATGATTTCATCTAGCCTTATGAGTGAATGAAGTAATCACCATAACTTTAAAATTAAACGTCCATTTTGAAATTACCTAAGACTATTCTACTAATACTCAGATACTCCCTGATTTTAAAACTAGGCTATTGAAAGTGATAAGCTGAGACATGAACTGATTTTGTATTACTAAAAAAAGCATGAAAATACATCACACTATGTCATACTATGCTACTAACACTGATTAAACCAAATTAAACTAACTAACTACGGAGCTCTCATACTCGTAAGGGTAAATTGAGCTGGATTAATGTTCCATAGAAGTCTATAGTGAATTCGAATCAGCAGAAATAATACAAACTAAACAGTCCCAATCCACACAATTCATACAGTTTTAATTCACAATCAAACAGTCTACATCCATAGAGAAGCTAATCCTAATTAAACAATTCTATTTCAGTATAGTTTAAATAGATTAAGACTAAACAATTTTGCTAACTACGTGAGCAATGATCTGGAAGCTGGTTTCATTTCATCCCAAGTCAGAATTACATCAGAGAGCATTCAAATGTGTACCTGAAATTAGAAATGAAATAGGAAATGGAGAGGTTAGCAGCAGACGCAGCTCCAACAACTACTCAGGAATTAGTGTTAAATCCACAGCAATCAATGTAATTGTAAAACAACCCAGCAACGAGTCAGAAACCAGAAATGCTCACAAATGAACCAAAAACCAACAGCAACACCTTAAACCAGACTAAAGCAAACAATTCTAACTTTGAAATCAACCAGTAACCTCCAGAAACCAACAATACTCAACACTCGAAATCAATCCATGATCTCTGAACCTCTGAACTAAGAAATAACAGACAAATGCTCGAAATGAAACTAAAATTAAACTAGGATCATAATGAAACAGTAACTACTATTTTTTTTTATTTTTTTTTAGAGATTTTATATTATTTTTTAGATTTTTGGACGTTTGAATTTCAAAAACTAGATCTGAAATTAGAGAGAGAGCTTTTTGGGGGGAATTTCGGAGGCTCAAAAAACTTCTTCCTTAAGGCACTATTCACTGCCTTTTATAGGCAAAATGAGGGCAGCCCTTAGATTTTGTGTTTACCCTCTAGTCCCTATTTTATTTACTTATTTAGTCCCTTGTTTTCTTACTTGTGTCACAAGTTTGTACACTACAATTACTAAAATTACACTAAAGTCCTACTTTGGAATGTTCTAGAAGATTCTAGTTTCAACTACCATGTGCTACCCAATCCTAAATGTCCAAACTGCCCCTGTATTTACACCAAAACTACAGCTATAACCAAACAGTTTCCAAAGTCCTGAATTGAACTACTGAAAAGTAATCCCGACTTAAACCATTACTGAATTTATCAATTAAACCAACAACTAAATTAAACTATCAATCGTAACCAAATTCTGCTAATTACACGACTAATTAAACTGAAAATGAACTAATTTATCCTAAACTAAAGGAATACCAAAACTTGATTCAAGCAAACTTTAGTAAAACCAACTAACAGATTACCACATGCTTATTAAAATCAAACTAAAATCAGGAATTGAAACAAATTACAAGCAAATAAATAATTAAAATTAATCAAAACAACTCAGAATATTGACGATTTTAAAACACTCTTCAAACTGGAAATTAACCATAGACAATTAAACGAAGAAAAGAAAAGAAAATTAAAACTCACCGGCACAACTCAAAAAATTCGACTGCATTTCAATTTAAAATTTGGGTGATTCTGATGTTATTTGAACACTGTTGACACCGGATTCTTTGTGAAGGGGATGAGGAGACCTTATGGTATTGATTTGGTACGGTTTGGAAAAATTAGGGTTTTGTCGAAAATTTTAACTTGAAATTCGAGATGTTCCGGCTAGATTTGAGGGACAAGGTTTGGGGGGTTTTAGAGAGGAAGTCTAGGCGATTCTATGGTGTTAATTTGGGGTGGTTTGGATGATATAGTGTCATGGCCGGAATTTTTCCAACGTAGATTCAACGAGCACCGGTATGATTCGAAAGAAAAGGAGGGTGGATTCAGATAAAGGAGGAGAAGGAGAACAATTGGTAAAAATTTGAGGTGATTTGGACGTTGTCCGCCAGCGGCGGCGATAGGGCGGAGGGCGGAGGGCGGAGGGCGGAGGGCGGAGGGCGGTGGTGTTATGCCGGTGACACAGAGATACATACGAGGAAGAAGCAAATGTTTTTAGGGTTTGTGGACAGTTTTATTTAGTTGTTTGGGGTTGATGAGGGCCGTTAGATCATAGGCAACGGATGGCCAATATCTAATCGACGCTAAACGGCGTCGTTTCATGTGGGTATGGGTGGACTGGGCATATGGTATTTGGGCTTGGGTCGGAACAAATTAAGGGGGTGCGTTTGGGCCTGAGATGGTTTTTCTTTGGGCTGTCCAACACCCTTGTTCATTGTTTCCCTTTATTTCTTTTTACTTCTTTTGTTTATTTTTTACTTTGTATTTTTCCTAATTTTATATAAAATTGTAAAAACTTAAAATGAAACCTAATTTATTGTTAAAACTACGCTAATTAATTCCTACAAAATTGATTAAATCCTATTTAAAAGTAGACTCAACAATTAACAATTAAAAATGCAAAAAATGGACAATTTTGGTTATTTTCTTTAAATTTTGTTCCAAAATCAACTTAACCACTAACTAATCCTAAAACGTGAATTTAAATCCTAAATGCAAATGTCATGTGTATTTTTATACTTTCATATGAATTAAAATGCACAAATAAAATTCAAACAATTAATAAAAAATAACACAAAATTTACAAAAGTGTAAAATAATGAAAGAAAAAATCATTTTGTTTGGATTTCTAGGAATAATTCATATATAGGGCAAAAATCACGTGCTCACAGCTGCCCCTCTTTACTCAGAAACATGAAGAGTTTTCAGGCAAAGATAAATGAGCAAATACGAGTGATTTTTGCCCGTCTGAATATTCCGTGTGAAGCATTTTTGAAAACCGTTTGACCGCACCCTGCTTCAGAGGTTGCCTACATATCCCGGGCTAAATAGGAATCAGGTCAGTGTAATTCGAGAAGGTTTGGTAGCTGGGACTACCAGGAACTGTGATCTCATTATTGTTGCTGCTGCTTCTGCTTGCTGACCTCCTTATTACACCGTGGTAAAACAAAAGAAGCTAGCCTAAGCTATGATCTATAAGTTATAAAAGATCCTATCTATGTCTTTAAACTTTCTCTTGTGTTGCCTTGAACTTGTATCTTGTATTCTTCCGATGTGATTCTTGTTGTTGCCTTGGATTGTGATTGGTGATGTTTTGCCATTCCTCCGAATGATTCTTGATTGCTGTAGTTTGAAATATGTGCCTCTATTCTCCAGGCGGGCTCCTGGTTGCTGATGCTTGAAAAGTATTCCCTTGTTCTCCAGGTGGGCTCCTGACTGCGATGCTTGAAAAGTATTCCCTTGTTCTCTAGGTGGGCTCCTGGCTGCTGAAATTTGAAAAGTATTCCCTTGTTCTCCAGGTGGGCTCCTGATTGCAACAAAACCGACAAAACAAAGAAAATTTTCTGCCCCAGTTTGATGGCTAGGCGCGTTATGTTGCCGAATATTAAAACTTGAAAGATAAAATTTGCATTGTACTTCCCTTGTTTTTCAGGTGGGTGCCTGAATGTTGAACTTTGAAATGTATTCCCTTGTTCTCCAGGTGGGCTCCTGATTGCTGAAATTTGAAAAATATTCCCTTGTTCTCCAGGTGGGCTCCTGATTGCTAAAATTTGAAATGTATTCCCTTGTTCTCCAGGAGAGCTCCTGATTGCTGGAATCTAAAAGGTATTCCCTTGTTCTCCAAGTGGGCTCCTGATTGCTGAAATTTGTAAAGTATTCCCTTGTTCTCCAGGTGGGCTACTGATCGCGACAAAACAAATAAAACAAAGAAATATTTTTGCCCTAGTTTGATAACTGGGCGCATTATGTTACCAAATATTAATCTTGAAAGATAAAATTTGCATTATACTTCCCTTGTTTTCCAGGTGGGTGCCTGACTGCTGAAACTTTGAAATGTACTCCCTTGTTCTCCAGGTGGGCTCCTGGTTGCTGAATTCGAAAAGTATTCCCTTATTCTCCAGGTGGACTCCTGATTGCAACAAAATAAACAAACAAAAAAAATTTTCTGCCCCTGTCTTAATCAAAGAAAGATTAGTTAATATAAAATAGTGGTTAGCTGCTGGCATTCTTTGTTGGGTACGTTCCTGCTTTTGGCTCTGCCCCAACTTGTTTCCCTGGCCTCGCTTTGAAACGCCTCGACTTCCTGACTGACTTTCAACCTTTTGACTTTGATGACCCAAATGTTCTATTTCGTATTGCTGCTTTGTGTTTCTGACCCCTCTTTTTGAAACTTTGCCTCTCCCCTTTAGTTATCTGATTAACCCACTAATGGGACTTCCGTTGGTCCTTCATGATTTACTTTCTTTTGATGTGATCCAATCCTGCTGTGCCGTACAACTGGGAAGCTGGTAGTTAGCCTTGACATTCTTCTTTTGTTTTTTAACAGAACTGACACTGAAACATCTTATAGATAGACTTCAAGAGAATGAAATGCAATGACCTCGAAGGTTAAGGATAGAAAGACTTTGAAAACGGATGATTTGTAATGAAGAGAAAAGGATAGGACTTATCTGAGTGGAACGGCTAGTACCATTGATCGTGCCATGCATTTTTGATTAACGAGACTAGTCTACTCAACCAATCAACTTTCAATTGCCATATTTGTTGTTCCATACTTTCATAACCCGCTTTGCTCGTCTTGCCATGTTTTGAGCAGCTTTCAACCACAAACTTGTTTCATTTGCCCATCTGAAAAATCACCTTCGCCTTACGGTGCCCATGAGGATTTTCACCAATAAGACTCTCTCATGTTTATTTCTCTCGACTCACGTCGCCTTATGGTGCCCGTGAGGGTTTTCACCAATAATACTCTCTCATTTTTTATTTCTCTCAGCTCTCGTCGCCTTACGATGCCCGTGAGGGTTTTCACCAATAAGACTCTCTCATTTTCATCATTTTCCTTTTTCTCCTGTTTCCCCCAACATGAATCACTTTACCTGCTCGCATTAGCATTTCTTGAAGATTGATTAGAAGGTTTTTCTTTAGATCGTAATGTGGCTTTTGGATGGGGTTTAGAAAGAAGGGTATAGTGGCTCAAAATAATTCAACACGGGTTCAAAATTACAACTTTCGAAATCAGATTTCTTGCAACAACCACAACTTCTGCCCCAATTTCTTTCTTGGGGACTTTTGGAGTTTTGTTTTGATATGACTGAACCTCAGAGAGGCTGCCTACGTACCCTTTCGGGATCAAGTCAAACGTAGTTCAAGCCATAAAATTACTTCGTTGTTGCAATCTTTCCTTTTTCCTTTTCCTTTCTTTTCCTTCTCTTTTCTTTTCTTTTCTTTTCCTTTTTTGCTTTTTCTTTTCTTTTCCTTCTTTTTCTTTTCTCTTTTTGCTTTTTCTTTTTTTTTCTCTTCTTTCCTCTTTTTTTTTCTTTTTCTTCTCTCTTCTTTTCTTTCACTTTCCTTTCACAATTTTTTTTCTTATTTCTCCACTTACTTCCTCATTCGAGCTTGCGAGTCTTATTATTGATTCCGAAAGAGGGGTATGCAAGAAAATAATCGAGGCTCAAAGGGGTAACAAAGGATAAAGTGTTTGGATAGCAGAACAAAATGCCTTCGTCATTTCAATATCAAAACATGCCAAATACAATTAGGTACATTTAGATAAAGAAATCATACATAGTATCGCTTGACTGCATCAGAGTTGATAGCCATTTCTACCCATTTTCCTTCCACATCTGTTAGATACAATGCACCATTAGACAACACTCGGGTTACAACGAATGGCCCCTGCCAGTTAGGGACGAACTTTCCTTTTGCCTCAGCCCAGTGAGGTAGGATACGCCTCAACACTAATTGCTCTTGCCATTCTATGTTGGTACAACTGTCCGTGACATATTGCTGCTAATCTCTTTTCATCAATCAAGCTCAATTGTTCCAGGCGAGCTTTGACCCACTCAACATCGTCAATTTCTGCTTTGGCGATAATCCGAAGGGATGGTATTTCAACCTCTGCAGGTATTACTACCTCTGTACCATATACCAATGAATAAGCAGTCGCGCCTATTGAAGTGAGAACAGTAGTGCGATAGCCTAACAGAGCAAAAGGTAACTTCTCATGCCATTTCCTGGACCCTTCCACCATTTTCCGAAGTATCTTCTTGATGTTCTTGTTAGCTTCCTCGACTGCTCCATTAGCCTTAGGACGATATGGAGTGGAATTATGGTGCGTGATCTTAAACTGCTGACATGTCTCCACCATCAGATGGCTATTGAGATTGGCACCGTTATCTGTGATAATTACCTTCGGGATTCCAAATCGACAAATAATATTCGAATGCAAAAAATCGACCACTTCTTTCTTGGTCACTGATTTGAAAGTTTTCGCCTCAACCCACTTAGTGAAATAATCAATGGCTACCAGAATAAACCTGTGCCCATTTGACGCCGCTGGATCGATTGGCCCCATGACATCCATTCCCCAAGAAATGAAGGGCCACGATGCCAACCTTGTGTGCAATTCAGATGGTGGAGAATGAATCAAATCTCCATGTACTTGGCACTGATGACACTTACGTACGAAACAGATACAATCTCGTTCCATAGTAAGCCAATAATATCCTGCTCGAAGAATCTTCTTGGCCAATACATATCCACTCATATGAGGTCCACAAACTCCTGCATGTACCTTGGTCATGATAGTTGTAGCTTGTTTAGCATCCATGCACCTCAATAAACCAAGATCTGGAGTTCTTTTGTACAACACTCCTCCACTGAAGAAAAATCCGCTTGCTAAGCATCTAATGGCTCGCTTTTGATCCCCGGTGACCTATACCGGATATACTCCCATCCGGATGTATTCTTTGATATCATGAAACCACGGCTCACCATCAAGATCTTCCTCCACCATATTACAATAGGCATTCTGATCTCGGACCTGAATCTGCAACGGATCCACGTATGCCTTATCTGGATGATGCAACATCGATGTCAAAGTGGCCAAAGCGTCAGCAACTTCATTTTGAATCCTTGGAATGTGCCTGAAATCTATTGACTAAAACCGTTGACAAAGTTCGTGCAAACACTGTCGATATGGTATGAGATTCATGTCTTACGTCTCCCATTCTCCCTGAATCTGATGCACCAGAAGATCCGAGTCGCCCATGACCAAGATCTCCTAGACACCCATGTCTATAGCCAACCTCAAACCCAAGATACATGCCTTGTTTGGTATTGGTAGCCCCATCAAAAAACAACTTCCACCCTGGCTTTTCGACTTGTTCTAATACCTCAACATGCATTGTTTCCTCATCAGGGAAGTATGTCTTCAAAGGTTCATATTCATCATCAACTGGGTTCTCGGCTAGATGATCAGCCACTGCTTGTGCCTTCATTGCAGTCCGATTTACGTAGATAATGTCAAATTCCGTAAGCAAGATTTGCCACTTTGCGAGCCTCCCTGTGGGCATAGGCTTCTGAAAAATATACTTCAATGGGTCCAACCTCGAGATGAGATAGGTGGTATATGATGACAAGTAATGTTTCAATTTCTGCACTACCCAGGTTAAAGCACAACACGTCCTCTCGAGCTGAGTGTACTTTACCTCATAAGATATGAACTTCTTGCTGAGGTAGTAAATCGCCTGCTCTTTCTTTCCTGTGACGTCATGCTGCCCCAGTACACACCCAAAAGAGTTATCCAAAACTGTCAGATAGAGGATCAAGGGTCTTCCCAACTTTGGCGGAACCAACACAGGTGGACTGGCCAAATATTCCTTAATCTTGTCAAATGCTTCCTGATATTCATCTGTCCATCTGACCGCTACATCTTTCTTCAGCAGCTTAAAGATAGGCTCGCAAGTCGTTGTAACCTGCTGATGTAATTTAACCTACCGAGCAAACTCATCACCTCTTTCTTGCTTCTTGGCGATGGTAACTCCTGAATGGCTTTGATTTTGGACGGGTCTAAATCAATACTGCATTGACTTACCACGAACCCCAACAACTTCCCCGGCGGAACTCCAAATGCACACTTCACCGAATTAAGTTTGAGGTTGTACCTACGGAGTCTCTAGAAAAACTTCCTCAGGTCTTTGACATGATCACACTACTTTCTCGACTTTATAATCACGTCATCTACATAGACTTCGATTTCCCCATGTATCATATCATGGAACATGGTGGTCATTGCCCTCATATATGTTGCCCCTGCGTTCTTCAACCCAAATGGCATAACCCTATAATAATACGTCCCCCAAGGCGTGATGAATGCCATATTAACCAGGTAGGATACCGGGTGACCCGGAGGACCTTTGCATCAAACTGCTTGGTAACCTCTTCTTTGATCTTCACACTGATATCTGTTTTACATTTCCTCAGCTTCTGCTTGACCGGAGGGCATGCAGGGTCAGTGGGAAATTTGTGGACCACCAAGTCGGTACTTAAACCCAGCATATCGTCATATGACCATGCAAAAACATCTTTGTACTCAAACAATGCTTTGATTATTTCTTCCCTGAGCGGAGCTTCCAAATGAACACTTATTTTTGTTTCCCGAACATTCTCCTGATCCCCTAAATTGATTGCCTCTATATCATTCAGGTTATGTTTGGGTTTTTCCTCAAATTGACTTAATTCTTTACTGATTTCTTCAAAGGCTTCCTCATCATCATATTCTACCTCGCCATCACACTCAATTTCTTGTATTATTATTTTGGAGTTAGATTGGTAATCAAGACTAGGCCGAAGACTCCGCATGCATGACACATCAGTGATACCAGCATAAAAGGGATTTTACAAGAAAGAAAGACAAAATAAAGGCTATCAGGAATGAAAAAGAAAGGAAATTGCATTTCATTAAAATTGTAAGATAACAAGGTTTAGCTCATCCAAACGGACGGAACATAGTATCCGAATTACAACCTTGGAAATAATCCAAATTAAACTGAAATGAAAATCAAAACTAACTACCACGACTCCCTCCGGGTAGGAAGAGGAGTAGCTTCCCAATTATTATTAAGCTTGGCACGGGCCCCCACGAACTGCACATCTGTTTTGCTTGGACGTTCGCCTGCCTCCACCATATTCACCTCATCAAACAGCTTTTCAAACCTTTCCATCAGCTCCTTGTCGGGTTCCATCATTCTAGAATGAAGCATTACCATTGTTGGGCGCCTCTTAGTACCAGGCCAGACAAAGGAATGGGATAGGCGGGGTATGGGTTTTGGAAGGATCCATGCTCTCTTTTTCATCTGCTTAGCTTGCCTTATGTCAGCAGTAGTGGGCTTAAAGCCAAACCCGAAAGTATCCAAGTTTCCAGGAAGAGATACCAGCTGTATGATGCCCTGTAACGAAGCACCCAAGCCTTTTCCAGGTAATAATCCATTCTTTATCATTTCTGAAGCCGCCATGATAGATGCAGCAGCTACTCTAGGCCTAGGAATACATTCTCCTTCTGGAATTTTGGCAACTGACACTGTGTCCGAGACTTGGTAAACCCATGGACCTTTGTCATCCTCAGCTTTATCGAAAGGCATAATGGTATTACATGAACTATCCTCTCCATGCACAACAATTTCCTGTCGGTCCCATTTGAATTTGACCATCTGATGCAAGGTAGACGGCACAACTTTTACGGTATGAATCCAGGGCCGACCCAATAAGAGATTGTAGGAAACAGCTACGTCGAGCACTTGGAACTCCATTGTGAATTCAACTGGTCCTATAGTCAGTTCTAACACGATGTCCCCGACCGTGTCCTTTCCTCCCCCATCAAATCCTCGCACATAGATGCTATTCTTCTGGATTCTCTCACTGTCCACCTTTAACTTTTCCAGGGTGGAGAGAGGGCAAATGTTTGTGCTAGACCCGTTGTCAATCAATACTCGAGTAACCACAGAGTCTTCACACTTCACAATAAGGTAAAGTGCCCTATTATGCTCAGTACCCTCCAAAGGCAACTCATCATTAGAAAATGTAACCCTATTGACCTCAAAAATCTTATTCGCTATCTTCTCCAGATGATTTACAGAGATCTTATCCGGAACATGGGCTTCATTTAGAATCTTCATCAATGCCCGGCGATGCTCGTCTGAATGAATCAATAGAGATAGCAGTGAAATCTGCACCGGGGTTTTCCTCAATTGTTCCACAATGGAATAATCTTGCGCCTTCATTTTCTTTAAGAATTCTTCAGCCTCTTCTTCAGTTATGGCCCTTTTTACTAGTGTTGGATTGTCTTTGGCAGCTTTAACCTTTCTCAGCTCTTCAGGGGCAAAGCATCTTCCTGAACGAGTCAGTCCATGAGTTTCACAAACTTCTTCTTTAACTTCCTTCCCCTTGTACATCACATTCACTCGGTCATAGTTCCATGGGACGGCCTTTTCACTAACCACTGGTAACTGAGTCACCGGTTTTATGATAACCGGCTTTGTGCGAGTGCCCTTTACAATCACAACAGGCTTAACAACCACTCCTGATACTTTAACGGGTTCTTGTTTTACTGCCATCACTGGTTTGCTGACTGTCTGTTCTACTGTGACCAATGCCTTTTCACTGATTAATTTCTCATTTGTTTTGTTCTTACTGGCCCTGATCATTATCACGGTCTGTGAAGGCTTTTTGCATTCCCCCTTTTGCACTAACTCGATTATATGAGTCTCATGATGGGTGGGTAATGGATTCTGAGTGATATTAGGCATCTCCGAAGCTTGTACTTCAATCCGGCGGGTATCAATGAGCTCCTGGATGGCCGTTTTCAAATCCCATCACTTCTCTGTATCATGCCCTGGGGCACCTAAGTAATACTCACAATTCACCGAATGGTCCAGGTTCCTTGGGGGAGGATTTGGCAATTTGGGTTCAATTGGATTTAACATGCCCAACTGTCTCAATCTTTGGAATAAACTGGTATAAGATTCTTCTAACGGAGTGAAAGTCTTCTTCTTTTACAACCTATCATTCTTGGCAGTAGGGTTGGGTCGAAAATCGGGTCCAGTGGGGGTTTTTGTAGGCTCTCGGAGGTGGGTATGTGTTTTGAGTGTGGTAGGTATTTTGTGGGGTGGGTGCACGCCATGGTGCTTGAGGTTGAGGGTATGTTTGGGCGTGGTGGACGGAGAAGTGGGGAACTGGAGGTGGATAGTAATGTTTTGGCGGGCCATATGAGCTGTATAGGTAGGTTTGGGGATGGGGGCGTGGTTGATGATAATATGGTGATGGACCCCTGGACCAAGCTCTTGATTCTACTACTGTAACATCTTCCTTTTTCTTCTTTCCCAATACTCCTCCAGTGCCGCTCTGGATGGCCTGGGTAGTTGCTTTAATCGCTGAATAACTCATAATCTTGTTAGTCTTGAGACCTTCTTCCACCATACTCCCCATTTTCACTACCTCATTAAAAGATTTTCCCACTGCTGACACCAGATGACCATAGTAAGTAGGCTCCAAAGCCTGCAGAAAATAATCGACCATTTCGCTTTCCTTCATTGGAGGATCAACTCTGGCGGCCTGTTCTCTCCACCGAAAACCATATACTCTGAAACTTTCCCCTGGCTTCTTCTCAATTTTGGTCAGTGACAACCGGTCTGGAACGATCTCTAAGTTGTACTGAAAATGGCTTGCAAATGCCTGGGCCAAATCATCCCAAGTGTACCATCGGGCGTGATCTTGCCGTGTGTACCACTCCAAAGCAGCACCACTGAGACTTTGACTAAAGTATGCCATTAATAACTCATCCCTTCCTCCAGCGCCTCTCATCTTGCTACAAAATCCCCGCAGATGTGCTACTGGGTCACCATGTCCGTCATACAGATCAAACTTTGGTAACTTGAATCCCGCAGGCAATTGGACGTCAGGAAACAAGCACAAGTCCTTGTAAGCGACACTCACCTGTCCTCCTAGACCTTGCATATTTCTGAACGATTGTTCCAAGCTTTTCACCTTTCGTATCATTTCTTCCTGCTCAGGGTTTTTAGAAGGCTTCTCTTCTTCAGCTGAGATATCAAGAAGGGGAGTGTAAGGATATGGTTCTGGTGGTTTGAAGGTGGGTTCCGGTGGGTAGTAGTGGGTTTCCTGAGTTTGAAACAGGGGTTCACTAGAAGATCTCTGTAATGTGGCGGGTGGAGGAGCCACAAACACGGGAGTGGTTGGAGGTGGAGGGCATGGGATTTGCTTGGGTGGGGGAGGTGGTGGTGTTTGGGAAGTAGTTGCGTAGTATTGCTGGTAAGCAGGGTAGGCCGGAGAGGAATTAACTGTAGGAGGATCTTGTGGCTGAGCTAATGGTGGGATGTAGGTAGGGTTAGCAGGGTAAGCTGGTAGTGGGTGTCCCTTTGCCCAAGCCTGGTACATTTCGGCCATCTGTTGCTTCAATTTATACATCTCCTCTTTCATGGCGTTGACATCCACAACTTCTTCCTCCCTAGATGGGTCGACGATGCTTGCTTCTAACTCTTGGTTAACCATTTTTGACTTATCTTTAGAGCGGGTGTTGTATGGGTGGGTTGCCAGAATGCCAGTCAACTGAACCACTTGCCTGGACTCATCATCAACAACAATGTTGTTAGCGGTTAGGGCATTAATCAAATAGATAACCACACATTTGGGGCATGAATGCACCTAGGCAGTTAACGGTTTCTAGCATGCATTTGCTCGACCGCTTGCGTCATTCCGGCTTTGACTGTGACATCTTTCTTTTATCCTTGCCTTGTTTCTTTTATTTTGTCATTGTTTCTTTGTTGCAGATTTTCCCTTCTCTTTTGTTTTTCTTTTTCTCTCCCGTTTTCTTTTATTGGTCCTCTCTTCTTTTCATTTTAGTTTTTTATTCTTACTGTATTTTCCTTTTTCATATGGTTGTGGTCGGATCCTATAGGGATTGCCTACGCATCGTGCCCATGCCTGAATCAGATCAAATGCAATAAATGTAAAATAGAAACAAAATGTTTTTGGAATTTTCAATTTTACTAATAGCAAGCATTTCAAATACAAGGACTCAAGACTGACGCATGAATATAACTAACAGACTCTAAATGATAAGACGGGCTACAAACTCCATCAACAACTATTCTACTTCAAAATGAAAATGCAGACTGACTCGAAATGAAAATACAGACTCAAATAACTGATACACTCTAGTAAAAATGAAATACAGACTCTAATGACAATCATGAATACATCAAAGCTCCTGGTGCCCGCGGGACATCGTTCGGTCTCGCCGCGGGCCTATGTGCAAGTTCCCCTTGGAGTCTGTCCAGGTCACTCATTATCTGTTTCACAAATATCATCACTGAGGCAAAGAAGGTAGTCTGAGTCATATTCTCGCACATTTGTCATTTTCTGGTGATATGGTGAGCAATAGCAAGGATTCTTTCTCTGATTATGCCTTTTTCCTGAAACAACCGCCCTATCTGTTCGGCCCTGGCCTCCAAAGTCTGTTGATTTTGCTCCTGAATTTGTTGCAGATCCATTTCTAATTGTGCTAAAGTTGTATAGCAGTATTCCCTTTCAACCTTGAACGCTTTTGCTTGTTTGCTCATTTTATTTTCTGTGGTAATGACCTTTTTTCTCAATATGGCGACCTCATTATCATGTTCTTCTCTCAGCTGTTGAATCATGCGGGCTCGTTCTTCTGCGTTTTTAGCCAACTGTCTTCGAACCCCAGCTAATTCCCTTTCTGCTTTGTTGTGATCGAAACTGTAATCATTTACTTTTTGCCTTAAATTTTCTATAAGCTTTGCATCTTTGGCACTCCTAGTAGTGGTTTCGGCTACTATCTTCATTTTCTGAATTTGGGCTCGTAACGCTTCATTTTCTTTGGCCAATTTCCTTTTCTCGCCCTCGTCATCCGCAACTTGCACATTGTTTTCAAACCTAAGATCTTGGACCTATTTTTCCAGCTCGCCTATTTTTGCCCTGTATGCATTTTCTTTGTCTAACTAGGCCCACTGCTCTTGCAACGATTCAGCAAACTCCTGGAGGTGAGGCCTTTTGGCCGGCCTTCCAAATGCAACGTTCCTTCTATACCAAGCTTGATAATCAGGTGACACTTTTCCTTTGGCTCGATCCCGGACGCAAGTATTTGCCGCTAAATATTGACATTCGCTCCAGACCTGGCGAACTTTTGCTTCAGGAAATTGGCCATCGGGGTCAATCTCAACCACTTGCAAACTAAGATCATCGTCCTTGGGCACTATCTGGCATCTCCCAAGTTGTCTTAGTACCCGGTACGGGGCGTAAGGCTGAATGCTTCTAAGACCCATCAAGAGAAAATGCGGCCTTGTTGCTAGCATATATATGATTTCATCAACGGGAAACCACCCAAATGTCCATTCTATTTGACTATCAGTGAGGGACCGAAAGTATGTTGTCCAACCCGTGAATCCTTCTGGCAGATTGACCCCTTTAATCCTTGTGTAAAACTCTTCTATGCAGGTTTTCTCTGGAGACCCGTAGCTAAAAAACTGAGGACGATGGCAAAAATGCTCGATCATCCACATTTGTAAAAGTAGATTGCATCCCTCGAAGAAGTCTTTCCCGGCCTTGTAGTCTGTAAGAGCACGGAAGATATCGGCTAATATCATAGGTGCGAGAGTGCTTTATTCTTGAGTCATTAGAGTACTAACGACCCCGGATATTTTTATGTCAATGTTTCCGTCTTTCCTTGGAAATATCACAAGCCCGAGAAAAACCACCATGAAAGCAACACGCCTATGCTCTTCCCATTTTTTACGGTTACCATTACTACATATCTTTCTTTCTGGATTATTGAATCCCCCGATGTGGCCATATCTATGGTATATGAAGTGTGGGGTTAAAAAACTATTTGCCAGATCTGCGTTGTGAACCGTTGTACGTATCTTCAGAGAGTTTAAAAATCTGTGTATAACTACAGTTCTCGGGGCAACCAAGTATTTGTGCCTTAAAGGAACCTCATCTTTTCCGATGTAGCTAGCTATTTCCTCTAATGTTGGGGTAAGCTCAAAATCTGAAAAATGGAACACGTTATGTGCCGGGTCCCAACATGTCACTAGCGCTCTGATAATATCTCCTCGAGGCAAAATCTTTATCAAACTAGTAAGCCTTTTCAGATATTTCTTGACTTCATCTTGCCCTTCGCCTCCTAAATCGTTCCACCACAGACATAACTCCAAAGGAATTTTATGCATGATTGAGAAAGGTTCATTTTGAGTCGTGCTCATCCTGCACATTTATTAAGGTGATTTAATCACTTATTTTGACCTAAAAGCAAAAATGACCCTATTTTTTTCATTCAAATTCCTAATTTCGAAAACAAACCCGGTTTTGCAAATACGGCCTTTCGGCACTTCGGGTGAAGATTTTAAGGCTGCATTGGCTAACCGGCCAACATCTTTAACAAATGATCAAATGTGGCTGTCCTTATAAAAGCAGCCTTCCGCTGTCCCTTCAGGAACATTCGGCTTATTTTTCAACAAGAATGGCGTCACCTAACTTATTGAATAAAAATTAAAATTTTGGTATTTTTTGGCTATTTTTGCAAAAGGGGTGGTTGGACCCGATGAGGGTTGCCTACGTATCTCATATCCGGCGAGAATCAAACCAGCGTAGTTCGGGCAAATTAACGAACTATTTTTAAAACAAGACTTTTTTTTTCATTTTTATTTTTGGCATTTCATAAGCAAAAAGCAATACTCTTTTTCATTTTCATCTTTTTGCATTTCATAGACAAAAAAAAATAAACTAAAAAAAACTATTTTTAAAAAAAACAATGCTTTTTTTTTCATTTTTGGCATTTCATAACAAAACTACTTTCAAAAGCAAGACTCTTTTTCATTTTTTTTTTTTGCATTTCATAAACAAATAAAATAAACTAAAAAAAAATTAAAAAAAGACTTTTTTATTTATTTTCATTTTTCATGGCAAGACAAACTATTTTCATTTTCTATTTTTGAAAACAAGACAAAAATAACGACTCTATTTTAAACAACCTATTTTTTCCCAAACTAAAATAAAGACTCTTTTTTTTATTTTTCTTTTTCTTTTTTTGCGAATAATTTCCAAAAATAAAGACTTTTTTTTCTATTTTTCCTTTTGCTTTTAGTAAAACAAACTATTAAAAATAAAATATTTCTATTTTTTATTTTTTTCAAAATTTCTGTAGAGTTTCGACAGTATTTGGGCATCGGTTTTTTAAAACTAAACAATTAGTTATTTATACTGCTATTTCTCTCTTTTTCTCTTTTTCTCAATTTCACAAAATTTTCGATGTTCAAAAGCCGGTCAGCATGCGGGCCCGAGACAAATAAATGCAACACGTAAAATGCATCATGATAGTCTTTTCATATCCGGTTACCTGTCCTAGACGGACCCAACCCCTGTGTTGAGTCCCCTAAGTCATATGCACGTGATGCAAATAAGCGTTCCTATTAAGGATCCAGCATGGAGTCAAGTTATTCTAGGTTCAAAACCTGGGTATATGTTCTAGACTGTGTACCTGAGCGGACAACTCGAGTCGAGGAGGGGGCTACGTACCGGGAACCAAAAGGTCATCCGGCTTAGTAACTTGTCCGGCCTCTTTCTTATTTCAAGGTATTGACACTAACAGAATAGGGAGTCTCAACCAGTAAGCACATCCCCGGAGGTGAGAAGAGAAGGGTTTCGGCACAGTTTATATACAGTTCAGATAATATCAAAGCGGTAAA
>MU761184.1:59549-76048 GCA_026770625.1 Nicotiana glauca | reverse complement strand
GTCTTTTCATATCCGGTTACCTGTCCTAGACGGACCCAACCCCTGTGTTGAGTCCCCTAAGTCATATGCACGTGATGCAAATAAGCGTTCCTATTAAGGATCCAGCATGGAGTCAAGTTATTCTAGGTTCAAAACCTGGGTATATGTTCTAGACTGTGTACCTGAGCGGACAACTCGAGTCGAGGAGGGGGCTACGTACCGGGAACCAAAAGGTCATCCGGCTTAGTAACTTGTCCGGCCTCTTTCTTATTTCAAGGTATTGACACTAACAGAATAGGGAGTCTCAACCAGTAAGCACATCCTCGGAGGTGAGAAGAGAAGGGTTTTCGACACAGTTTATATACAGTTCAGATAATATCAAAGCGGTAAACATTTAGCATGTTAAGCATGAAACATGTAGGAAAATCAGATATAACCAAATACAACAATTATTCTGAGCTCGAATTCTAAACCCTGAACCGAAGTTCTGGGTTTGTATCCCCAGCAGAGTCGCTAGAGCTATCACACCTCCTTTTTTGCTACTACACCACCGGGAGGGTGTAAAGGAGTTTTTCCACTTAAAGGACAATCGGAACGAGATTTATTATTAAATTTCATAGTCGCCACTTGGTAGATTAATGGTGTCCCAAGTCATCGGTTGAATCCCGAACCGAGGAAAAGGTTTGACTCTGTTAACAATCCGCGAACCAGAAATCCGAATAAAGAATTCTGTTAACCCAGGAGAAGGTGTTAGGAATTCCCGGATTCCGTGGTTCTAGCACGGTCTCTCAACTATTGTATTTGCTTTTATCTGATTTTAAAACATGTTCTAACTTATGTGCCTATTATTAGTAATCCGCTTTTATTTTTCGTTTTAATAAGAATTGCAACGTCGTAAAAATGCGTCTCAAACCACCTCGCACCAGTGCACCCGTGATTGTCAACATATTTCGACTCCGTTGAGATTTGGATTTGGGTCACATCAATGTGCACCCGTATTTAAGAAAGTAAGATTATAAAAAATGCGCTTAAAGGGACTAACGTGCTATTATTTGGGGAGGGCCGTGAAATTTGCTAAACAGCCCATCCCGAAGTCTAAGTATTTTGTATAAATATTTATCGAGGGCCCCGCAATATTACATTTTTATTTGGCGAGGCTCATCTCGTTTCATTATTTAAAGCCAACCTAAAAGCAACTATAATTCTCTACTTAATTTTATCTCTAAAATAAAAGGAAAAGGCCTTAATTAATTTGTATCAATCAGCCCAAGGCTTATGGGAAAGGCTGCCTCAAAAACATGGTCCAAGGGGCTATTAAATAAGTACAACGCACGAAATTGTTGGGGCCCTTGAAAGGAGTCCCAAATCTAGTCTTTGCAATGGGAGGAATTGGACTCACGTTCGAGTATGGATAAAATCACAACGTTCACACTGATCTGATCAATCAACAAGTCACAATGTAGTTTATTTCAAGTAATGACAAATGATATGCGCTTAACACTTATTTCACCTTAAGAGCCTCGTTTAGATTTCAGCAACAGTAGATCAGCTTATTCATATGATTTCATCTAGCCTTATGTGTGAATGAAGTAATCACCAAAACTTTAAAATTAAACGGCCATTTTGAAATTACCTAAGACTATTCTACTATACTCAGATGCTCTCTGATTTTAAAACTAGGCTATTGAAAGTGATAAGCTGAGACATGAACTGATTTTGTATTACTAAAAAAAACACGAAAATACATCACACTATGCCATACTATGCTATTAACACTGATTAAACCAAATTAAACTAACTAACTATGGAGCTCTCATACTCGTAAGGGTAAATTGAGCTGGATTAATGTTATAGAAGTCTATAGTGAATTCGAATCAGTAGAAATAATACAAACTAAACAGTCCCAATCCACACAATTCATACAGTTTTAATTCACAATCAAACAGTCTACATCCATAGAGAAGCTAATCCTACTTTAACAATTCTATTTCAGTATAGTTTAAATAGATTAAGACTAAACAATTTTGCTAATTACGTGAGCAAAGATCTAGAAGCTGGTTTCATTTCATCCCAAGTCAGAATTACATCAGGGAGCATTCAAATGTGTACCTGAAATTCAAAATTAAATAGGAAATGGAGAGGTTAGCAGCAGACGCAGCTCCAGCAACAACTCAGGAATTAGTGTTAAATCTACAACAATCAATGTAATTGTAAAACAGCCAAGCAACGAGTCAGAAACCAGAAATGCTCACAAATGAACCAAAAACCAACAGCAACACCTTAAACCAGACTAAAGCAAACAATTCTAACTTTGAAATCAACCAGTAACCTCCAGAAACCAATAATACTCAACACTCGAAATCAATTCATGATCTCTTAATCTCTGAACTAAAAAATAACAGCCAAATGCTCGAAATGAAATTAAACTTAAATTAGGATCATAATGAAATAGTAATTGCTATTTTTTTTTGATTTTTTTTTTAGAGATTTTCTATTGTTTTTTGGATTTTTGGACGTTTGAATTTCAAAAATTAGATCTGAAATTAGAGAGAGAGATTTTTGGAGGAAATTTTGGAGGCGGAAAAAATTTCTTTCTTAAGGCACTATTCATTGCCTTTTATAGGCAAAATGAGGGCAACCCTCAGATTTTGTGTTTACCCTCTAGTCCCTATTTTATTTACTTATTTAGTCCCTTGTTTTCTGACTTGTGTCACAAGTTAGTACACTACAATTACTGAAATTAAACTAAAGTCCTACTTTCGAATGTTCTAGAAGATTCTAGTTTCAACTACCATGTGCTACCCAATCCTAAATGTCCAAACTGCCCCTGCATTTACACCTAAACTACAGCTATAACCAAACAATTTCCAAAGTCCTGAATTGAACTACTGAAAAGTAATCCCGATTTAAACCATTACTGAATTTATCAATTGAACCAACAACCAAATTAAACTATCAATCGTAACCAAATTCTGCTAATTACACGACTAATTAAACTGAAAATGAACTAATTTATCCTAAACTAAAGGAATACCAAAACTTGATTCAAGCAAACTTTAATAAAACCAACTAACAGATTACCACAGGCTTATTAAAATCAAACTAAAATCAGGAATTGGAACAAATTACAATCAAACAAACAATTAAAATTAATCAAAACAACTCAGAATATTGACGAAATTAAAACACTCTTCAAACTAGAAATTAACCATAGACAATTAAACGAAGTAAAGAAAAGAAAATTAAAACTCACCGGCACAACTCAAAAAATCCGACTGCCTTTCAATTTAAAATTTAGGTGATTCTGATGTTATTTGAACACCGTTGACACCAGATTCTTTGTGAAGGGGATGAGGAGACCTTATGGTATTGATTTGGTAGGGTTTGGAAGAATTAGGGTTTTGCCGGAAATTTTAACTTGAAATTCGAGATGTTCCGGCTAGATCTGAGTGACGAGGTTTGGGGGGTTTGAGAGAGAAAGTCTAGGAGATTCTATGGTGTTAATTTAGGGTGGTTTGGATGATATGATGTCATGGCCGGAATTTTTCCAACGCAGATTCGATGAGCTCCGATAAGATTCGAAAGAAAAGGAGGGTGGATTCAGATAAAGGAGGAAAAGGAGAACAATTGGTGAAAATTTGAGGTGATTTGGACGTTGGCCGCCGGTGGCGGCGTATTCTGGCCTGCGGCAATAGGGTGGAGGGCAGAGGGCAGAGGGCAGAGGGCGGAGGGCGGAGGGCGGAGGGCGGTGGTGTTATGCCGGTGATACAGAGATACTTACGGGGAAGAAGCAAATATTTTTAGGGTTTGTGGATAGTTTTATTTAGTTGTTTGGGGTTGATGAGGGTCGTTGGATCATAGGCAACGTATGGCCAAGATCTAATCAACGCTAAACGGCGTCGTTTCATGTGGGTATGGGTGGACCGGGCATATGGTATTTGGGCTTGGGTCGAAAAAAATTAAGGGGGTGCGTTGGGCCTGAGGTGGTTTTTCTTTGGGCTGTCCAACACCCTTGTTCATTGTTTCCCTTTATTTCTTTTTACTTCTTTTGTTTATTTTTTACTTTGTATTTTTCCTAATTTTATATAAAAATATAAAAAATTAAAATGAAACCTAATTTATTGTTAAAATTAAGCTAATTAATTCCTACAAAATTGATTAAATCCTATTTAAAAGTAGACTCAACAATTAACAATTAAAAATGCAAAAAATGGACTATTTTTGTTATTTTCTTTAAATTTTGTTCCAAAAATAACTTAACCACTAACTAATCCTAAAATATGAATTTAAATCCTAAATGCAAATGTCATGCGTATTTTTATATTTTCAAATTAATTAAAATGCACAAATAAAATGCAAATAATTAATAGAAAATAACACAAAATTCACAAAAGTGTAAAATAATGAAAGAAAAAATCATTTTGTTTGGATTTCTGGGAATAATTCATATATAGGGCAAAAATCACGTGCTCACGGGCGTCTACATCGAGGGTATGCCCTTTAGGGATTCTTACAAATGCGACATATAGCCTAAACTGCGGGATTTATCATGCCTGTTGAGGTCTTACAGTTTGTCATGGCTGTTGAGGTCTTATAGTTTTCCATGCATGTTGATGTCTTAAAGTTTCCCATGTCTGTTGAGGTGTTACAGTGTATGGAGAATAGACATGGTTGTGCCGAGGCTGCCCATTAGGGTCTTATAATTTTGGATTTTCCAGTACATGGCGATTGGAGATGATTTTTTGAAACAACGAGTTTCGCTCAAGCTTGAAGACAACTTTTTGCGAACTCCGAGTTGCATTTGCGAGGGCTTTATGAGCCCAGGATTTTGACCCCAAGGTAGGGAGGATGCTGAATCATTATAAGTCTCCGAGTGTTTTGGGACGTATTCAATGGAGTGGTTTCTTGTTGTGGATAAGCCGAAATAGTCTTCTTCGAAGCATGGAGTGCTTAAAAAATATTCTTTATTGCTCGACAAAAATATAAGCTATAAATGTATGTCGTCCTGTTGCTATGAGCTTGGTCCTCACGGGTACGACTTCCCCGATTATCCGATGTGCTTGCATGATCCCATATTGGAAATTTTTTTAGAGAGATGATCGCGATCTCGTCGGGTCCCTTCCCCGGGTATGTGCAGTCCTTCTAATAATCTTGTTGGCGGAACCTTCTTCCTATTAAAAACCCGATCAAGGAAAGAATGCCCGGCGGGCACTGTAAAGGCTACGGATCCTTGAGCGGGATCTAGAACTACCGAATGCCTCAGTTGGCTGCCTGTGTACAGGTTAAAAATAAGAAAAGAAAGGAAATAATAAAGGAGGCGGGGTAGTTCTTCCTTTCTGTGAGGTGCAGAGGCGACATTCTGGAGAGCAAGCCCCGCTGTGGTCATCTTTCCCGTTCGGCCAAGCCTGACCGAGGATGTGATTATCCTTACCCTTTGACCTCATTCGAGGGTGATGCCAACCATGGGAATAAGGCGATGGATCTCTTCTTGTCGCTCATAGCTAGGTGCTTTTAGCCCCTCATTTTTCGTAGGGTTTTACTCCTTTGGAGAAGCAGGGTCGGGGTTGTATTTGCCATTGTCCGCACAAAGCATCTGCGCCTTGTGCAATCGAAGTATCATCCTGAGCCCGGCGCACTGCGTAGGGGGAGTGATTTGGCGTTGCGGTAATCGCCATCAGGAGCATACCAAAGATCCGGTCTAAGAGCAACGTTGGTTCAGATTGTCCTATCGGCTTCGGCTCGACATCGTCAGTATAATTGGGTCGAACCACCTGTACTTACAAATGCATGTTTTATTTGAAATGAGTTGAATTAAAGAGGGGGTTACCAATATACTCAAGCGATACCGAGGCGGAATATCGGCGTCCTTTTCCTCGAGCGAGAGGGTGTCCTTTGGAAGTATTTTTCGGAATCGTCTCTTTCTGCCGATGGGTGCTTGCACTCTACATTTTACGGATCTTCGCGGGGTGCCGCCGTCCTTTTAAGGTTGTGACAATATGCCGCGACTCACCGGCTCTATTTTGTCGGATCTCCTTTCGTCCGTGGATCTGGATCCATGTTTTCCCGTTTGGCGACACTTTGTGGTGACCTTTGATGAATGGCGTGATTGCTGCCCTTTTGGGTTTTTGACACTGAGCGCTTCATGATTCTCAAGGCGGGCCATGGCTTTCCCATAGGGGTTCTGGTTGAATAGGTCTAATCCACATGTAGTTCCTGGCTTCGCTTATGATGACAACTATGCTTGGAATTGCAACATTGAAGTCGCGCTCTAAAAGGCGAGGTTTGCTTGTCGACTGTGTCTTGTTGAAACTGGTGCCATTGAAGGCTCCTCGAGGGTGTTGTCTTCGGGCTGTGATTTAGTTTTGGTGTCGGTTGTTGGCATCTGACCAAGCCTTGACCATGTATTCGATCGGGCTTCGCTTGAAGTGCTCTAGAGTCGCCTGGTATGCTTTGTTCGGGCTTTGGGCGAAGGCCTGTGCTGCCCAAATATTCGGGACCGGGAGCGGTCTCGTTGGTCCTGTCGGGGAGCGGAGTGAGACTTCTCGCGACACTTTATTTCTTCTTCTTAAAGGTTGTCGGTTCATCGCGGACCATTCCTTCAACACTTAAAAAATAATACGAAGGTTAACCTCCCATTCTACCCGGGCTGGGATCTTTCGAGCTTCCTATTGGTTGACGTGCTGTCTGCCGCCATCGGTGCGCGAGGCTTTGTTACCCTACTGCACGGCGTGCAAACCCACGTTCAATCGAACCGATCTATATGCGTTATCAAGGTCCTGCGGTGTCGCGCTAGCCGTTAGAATGGCCATACTGTTCTCTTTGCGATTTTTAGGGGGTTATCATCCTTGATTTCTCTTATCAAGCTCATCCTTGACCTGAAATTGAAAGATCTTGGGCAAGAAAAGTGTGAAAGATATCGTGCGTTCAAGTGACAAAACTAGCAAGAAAATAATCACTATTATTTTTAGCCCCATGGTGGGTGCCAAACTGTTTACCGTAAAAATGGTAACAATAATTAAATCTGTAAATGGGTTTCTTAAAATACGTTATCTATTTCCGATCTAGTTTATGAGAGTGGTTAGTGCTGAAGTGTGAAGTAAAGCGGTAAAGATCAAGCTAACCGAAGAGATAATCGAACCAGTAAGGAGACGTTTCTCGGACGTAAAGCCAACCAGTGGATACCTCGGAGCCGAGCCTCGAGCCTATCTCGGGCTTATCGAAGATAGTCGGGAAGGGGATAAGTAAAAATATAGTTGAGCGAAGCTCTATACTACAAATATTGAGAAAAATAACGAAGCACAAGAAAGGAAATAATGAAGTGCTAAGGCAACCTCGAGGTCGATGAAGACGAATAACTTAGAAGAAAGAGAGGAGAGAGATATTATTGCACTTGTAGAGAAGTGAGCAACATCAGTCCCTTACAAGGTAAGGTGAGTTCCCCTTATATAGGCGAGGGGACTCAATACAGTACAGGGTGCATTAAACATAAAGGTACATAGATGGGATGTCTAGACAAGACAGTAGAACTTATTGATTTAGGCTATCTCCCGAGAATTTATCTTTCGCGCGACTTCCGCTAGGTTGCGGACAGATCCTCTAACCTTCAAGCCACTACAAAGTCGAAGATTATACCCGAGATAAGGAGCTCGATCACGACCTTATGGCCTCAATGTGCCGTTAGGGTACTCCGAACATACCTCAATGGAGGAAAATACACTCCCCTGATTTTACCGCACATAATTTTTCAACATAGGATTCTGCTCCCTAGTTGATGCCAGCATAACCTGATGATTTTTCAACATTGGGTCACACTCCCTAGTTGATGATAGCATAACCTGATGATTTTCTAACATAGAATCCCGCTCCCTAGTTTGCTAGCATTAACTGATGATTTTCCAACATAGGTTCCTACTCCCTAGTTGATGTCAACATAACCTGATGATTTGCCAACATAGGGTCCCATTCCCTAGTTGATGCCAGCATAACCTGATGCCAGCATAACCTGATGCCAGCATAACCCGTGCCAACATAACTTGATGCCAACGTAGGGTCACCATTCCCTAATTGATGATTTTCTAACAGTAAGGTCTCCAATCCCTAGTTGATTTCATTTTAGACATAGGATCTTCACTCCCTAATCTCTTTTTTCCAAGGATACACAATCCTGAATTTTATGATTTCAGTAATGAAGTAGTATTGAGTTTTGGTTAAAAGTAACTCACGAAATTTTTCTAGTGAAACCCGGGGTAGAAAAATTTGTTTGTTTGTTTATTTTATTGTCTGAGCAGGTTATACCTTGAGATGCAGGGTTCGGGACGGCCAGAAGAAAAAGTTTCAATCCAGAATAAAAGAAAAGAAAAGAAGTGAACTCAAAGTGCAGAAGCAGAGAAAATATGTGGAATGCTCAAGACATGATTGAAGTCACAAGATTTGCATGTCCCACCTCGATCCGAAAAGCTAAAGAAGAATGAACCCGCACTTGCAGCTAACAAGCATCAAAATTCAGATTAGAGTCTGCATGAAGAACCAGTCAAGTCTCAAGATCAAGCTTCAGTAGGTTTATAGATAAGAATCTTGTAACTCGTAGCTAATAGGCTTAGTTTAGTTTTTTTATTTTTATTTTTCTGTAATAAGGAGCTCAGCAAGCAGCAACAGCAGTGAAATCATAGTTTTTCGATAGTACCAACTACAAAAATTTCCAAAACTGCACTGGCCTGATTCCTTTATAGGCAAGGATATGTAGGCAACCTCCAAAGCAAGGTTCGGTCAAACTTTTTCAAAATGCTTCCCATAGAGTATCAAACGGAAAAATTGTTCATGATTGCTCACTTTATCTTTTGCCCAAAAACTCTTCATATTTTCGAGCAAAGAGGGACAGTTGTAAGCATGTAATTTTTGCCTCACCAAAAATACTCCCACAAAATCAATAAATAGATTGTTTATTAATTATTTCTAATTTCTATATATTTTTAGGAATTTTTGGTAATTATTTGCATTTAATTGCATTTTTCATGCATTTTAATATTTTTGTAAAATCATATAAAAATACCAAAAATATTCAAATCATCATTACATAGCATTTGTAGATGTTAATTGCATTTCGAATCTAACTGCATAAGTTGAATGTTTTATTAAACGAAAATCACAAAAATGATGTTCCTTTTTACTTTTTTAGCTTTTATTGTTAAATTAGTAATTTTTATTTTATTAATCTAGGATTAATTAATTATGTCAATATTATAAATAAATAATAAATTTAATTTTACAAATTAGATTGATTTAGGACTTAATTTAAGATTTTAATTAATTTAATTAGAGTTTAAAATTAAAAAAAGAAAAGAAAACAGAGAAAAGAGGTTTTATGTGGTCTTGTTCGAAATAGGCCAAAAGCTTTGGCCCAATCACCCCTAAATCTATTAAATCCGCCCAGCCCAAGTCCAAGTCAGCCATCCCCACCAAATGACCTAAACAACCCCGTTTTGGTCACAACAAATCCTCACCCTTCATCCATTTTAATCGGACGGTCCTGAACTCCCCTACACCGGGCCTTATAACTGTCTGAAATTACACCCCACCCCCTAAATTCAATCTCACAGACCCCTCTTTTTCCCCTCTCTTACCCTCCGCCTCTCACCATCGGTCACCGCTCGCCAGAAATCGCCCTACGGTGGCGGCCCACCTCCAATCGCCCCCAATTTCACACCACATAATTCCCAACACCCCCTAATCATTCTCCTACCATTAATTTCTCAAAAATACCAATAAATTTCCTCCAATTTCAAATCTAGAAAAGTTGAGAAACCCTAATACGCCCCCTTTCTGATTTTTCTCAATGCCTCAATTATGTGCCTCTTCTCCCTCTTGCCATGTGTTCAGGATTGTGACATGGAGCACTAGCCGTTGAAGAAATTCCGGCTAATGTTCATGTTACAATTTTCATCACTGGCCGAAGTTTTTGTTCGCCGGATTTTAAATCGACTCGTTTGTAGAATTTCATCCGTTCATCGGATTTTTGGCAAAGTATACCCCTATTTTTCCTCCTATAGTTACGAATACACTATCAAATTTTGTCTAAGGTTGTGATAGTTTAATAATAAGATTAATCAAGTATGTTAATGTATTGTCACTTTTTGATTTTTTAAGAGTTTGTTTTTAGTCTAAATTCATAATTCGATTTGTGTAAATCTAGGTAAATACAGGGGTATTAGGGGGTTAGTTTAGGTTTTTAGCTTGAGGCATCTTTTTCTGTTGTAACTGAAGGAAGGCTCTAGAAAGGATAAGGATTGCTCTCTACAAAAAAATATAGATATAGGTCAAATTTTGGGGGTTTAAGTGAACAAAAATAGAATTAAGAAGAGGTGTAAATGAATTAGGAAAATTAGGTTTTGTTGCCCTAGAGGGCTTCTATAAAAGGAAGGTTGATAACTGCTACATACTTGGGCAAAAAAATCTGAGTTTTTTTTAGAGAAAAAAAACCACAGATTTTTACACAGACTTTTCTCTAAAAAATCTGCACGCACTCTCAAAAAACAATAAGAAAAATCACTCTTATTTTATTTTTCTACTCTCATAACATACTATTTTTGAGCAACTTCTGGATTTCTGGTTTGAATCTAAAGCTATTGTGAGCTGTTCTTTTTGCTGCTGTTTTGGTTCTACTTCTGCTCCTTCTCAGTTCTAGAGCTTTATTTTCTTTGTTTGATTCTGCTGTAAACAAGTATGGAATGAACACCTACTTTACCTTCAGATTATATATGTGAAAGTTTGGAAGCCATCTGGTGAAATGCAGCCATGAAGTCTTGTTTTTGGCTTTGTTTGTCTTTGATGTTACTATTCCATTTTTTCGTGTAATCTACTGCCTTGTCATGTAATTTTGTCATGCTACATATTTTATTTTTGTCTATAATTCATACAACTTTCGGTATATGTTCAGTTTTTAGGCAGTAGTATTCACTGATTTTTAAGAATGTATGAATTGGACTTTGAACTCTATGTTCAACTACTAAAGAATGTTCAAATTTATCGCCTCCGAATTCAAGTAATGATAAGGTGTTTAAGTTATCTGTAGTAGTAGCTATTGAGTACTTGAGCTCATTCACAGTTCTTGTCTCAAATGGAGGGAGTTGCATGATTCTTAGGTTTGTGAAATTGTTCTGTCCATGATTGTCACTCTATTCAGTAAAAATAGTTCAAAATTAGGTAATGGTATAAATTTTATGTGTACCTATATTTTGTTGGTTAAGTTTTTGTATGATAACACTAATTGTGGCTAGGATTGTTCACCTCTATAATAGTCTGAGCTAAAAATGTAATTTTTCTCTTTGATTGGCATTTCAAGTTGTCAAACATTTAACTAGATTTTGTAATCATATTTGAAAGCTCGATGCTGTGATAATCTATTGATTCGTTGATTTGATGATCATAATTATCATGTTTCGCATACTAGCTAATTTAGTAGATGTGTCTTTGTACTCTATTGGCTAACAAGCCATTGGGCTCCAGGCCTATGCTTTCATGGTTATTTCTCACTAAAGTCTTAAGGAGGATGGGCTTCTCTAAAAAGGTTCATTGGGTTGATCTTTGGTATTGTATCAAGTAATTGATACTCAGTCCTACTTAATGGACATCCATATGATTTCTTTAAGTCTTCTAGGGATGTGAAATAAGGTGATCCTTTGTAACCTACTTTATTTATATTAACAGTAGAAGCACTGTCAAGGGGGTTAAATGCACTGCACTAGAACTTATATTTTGTGGTTTTGGCTTGCCAAAGTGGAGTCCTAAGATCAACCATCTAGAATATGCATATGACACCATTATCTTTTCATTTTCAGATGCTACTTCATTACAGTTAATCATGGAGGTATTGAGTGCCTACGAGGTAGCTTCTGGCCAGTTGATCAATAAGTCTAAGTCAGCTGTATACTTTCATCATTCTGTAAGTGATGAGGTTGTAAGGAAAGTTGAAAAAATAATTGGAATTGGGAGGCAGGACTTTCCATTTAATTGCCTTGGTTGCCTATTTTCTACTCAAAAAGAAGGATGGATTATTATAAAGGATTAAACACTAAAGTGTTTGACGAATTGAAATCAAGGAAGGGGATGATTTTGTCCAATGGAGAAAGGGCAGTACTAATTCCTAGCGTGCTACAAAGTATGCCCATTCACATGCTTTCAGAAGTGAATCTACCTGCATGTGTGATCAATAAAATTCACAAGCTATTTGCTCGGTTCCTTTGGAGCAATTCTATTGATGGTAGAGCTAGACATTGGGCTTCGTGGGATACTATATGCCTTCATTATGATGAAAGTGGTGTAGGATTTCGATCATTACATGATATGTCTAAGGCTCTTTTTTGTAAATTATGGTGGAACTTCATGACTAAACCATCCTTTTGGAGCTCTTTCATGTGTCAAAAGTATTGTAAGAAGTTGAATGCGATGATTGTAACTAGGAAGTATGGATCACATGTGTGGATAAAATGCTTGAGTGTAGAGATCTTGTGGAACATCAGATTGTATGGCAATTAAAAATGGGATCCTCTCTTTATTGGTTTGACAACTGGACGAGATTAGAATCACTATATTTTGTTACGCCTCCAGATTTTTTTTGTGATGAGTCAATTCACAATGTGTATAATGTAGTACATGAAGAGGCTTGGGATGAAGTCAAAGTGATAGAAATATTGCGTGATGATCTAGCAACACATATATTGGAAAATGTCTCACCTCCAGTCAGGCAGAAGAGCTAGAAAAACCAGTTTGGAGCCTAGAAACAACATGTGAATTCACTGTTAAATCTTCCTCAGAGTGCCTACATAGGAGAAAGGATCCAGCTATTACTTATATGAATATGTGGGTTAAAGGATTTCCATTTAAAATATCTTTCTTTATGTGGAAGTTGTGGAAGGGTGACCTCCAAGTGCTGGTGTTGTATTTCTCGAAAGGAAGAGTCAGTGGCTCACGTGTTCTTCAGATCCTTCACAACTGATAGAGTTTGGACATATTTTTTCTCCTTTTCAGGTTTATCAATTGAGGGGTTAAGCTTGCATCAATCTATAGTCAAATGCTAGATAGTAGAGGTAATACCCAGACATAAACCAATCTTTCAAGCACTGCCTAGTATCATTATTTGGGAATTATGGAAAAGGATAAATAGCTATAAACATGGGAATGTTGCGTCTACTAATTGAGTTGTGTATCAAGTGTGCACCATAATCCTGTCACTTATTAAGCTGAGGAAACCAGGCATTAACAATGTTCCATATAGATGGTCAGATATGCTTTGCATGATAGAAAACTATAGTCCTAGGTTGAAGTTTAACAAGGTGTTATGGGAATTTTCTATACCTGGGTGGACAAAAATCAATACTGATGGGGCGTCAAGGGGTAACCCAGGTAGGAGTTCAATTGGATATTGTTTGAGAAATGAGCATGGACATGTGTTATATGTATGTGGGAAAGAAATACAGGAGGTGACAAATACTCAAGAAAAAAAACATAAGCAATTCTGGAGGCATTGAATGCTTTATTGCTAATGACCTATCCAACATATGGCTGCAAACAGACTCAATGTTGCTCAAAAATGTTATTGAAGGAATTTGGAAGCCTTCTTGGATCATTGATGAACAAGTACATGATATCAAATAGACGTTGTTAATGTGCAATTGTACAGTGTCACACATATATAGAGAGGGGAACAAGCTAGCAGATCATTTGGCAATCTATGCCCTCGATCAAGGTTTCATAGAATGACGTGACTTTCATCATTTGAATTTACAAGGTAGGAGGTTACTGAATGGGGATAAGCTCCAATGTCCATATATGAGAGTCAAGGTGTCAATGAGATAGGAGGGGAATAGAAAAGAAGGGAAATACATGCTAGTAGCTTTTATCTGAAGCTACAAAGTAGGGGCACACAACAAGGCAGTAGCAAGAGTACTGCCCAAAAATTTTACTATGCAGTATAGGCTGTTAGACAAAAAATTTACATCTCATACAGGGATCCAGGAAATTAAATGTGCAGAAAAACACCATGCTCTCATGAAAAATACAGAGAGTGTTTCTGTTTCTACAGATCATCATATCTAAATCCTTTGGGAGGAGGATATGGTGATCCTTTTTTATACTTTGTGTTCTTTTTTGCAGAAAACATTACTGTATCCATGCCTAACTATTTTATACAAATTCAAAGGGTGTTATTAGCATTTGATGCTCATTCCCTTTAAAGAGTAATAATAATAGGAACAAGGATGGAAGCATGGAGAATTTTGCCTTGAATTTTGGTCGACACAAATATGCATGACCTGGGATTTTAGCACTCGAATATGGGAACTGTGTGCGGTGAAATCGGGGGAGGGGGGGCGATTTATCCTTGACAAAATGCTTTAGAAGGTGATCCCGAAGGCCCGGGACCTCGAGTCGGTAACTTCCCTCAAGATTTGTTAATGCCCAGGCAAGGATAATACCGATCGAAATCTCGACGTACGCAGAAAGCTCCCGAAGAATGCATCCGGGGTCGATCAGGTCAATTTGAGCAGCTCAACATTGACCCATGCATACGTCATAAAGCTAGTTGGTTGTCCCATCCTATTTCCTTTATCACACAACATATCTTATACTAAGTTTAGGCTCCCCCCTCTTATAAAAGGTGAGTTGTTAACACCATGTAAGACAAATCTCCAACTATTCTACTCAAGTGCAATAATATCTTTCGCTCTCTTTTCTCTCTAAACTTACTCGTTCTTGCTCACTCGAGGTCACTCTTTGAATTTATTATTTTCGTACTTATTCTTCATTCGTCACTTAGTATTGGCCATAAAGAGCCTCATTTGATCATATCTTAACTGCTATCCCATTCTCGGCTATCCCCGGTGCCCCGAACTCGAGCCAGATATCGACCCCGTGGCTCTCCATCGACCAGTTCGAAGCCCGGATAGGAAGCCTCTTGGTTTGGTTACTGTCCCATTTTAGCTCGTATCTTATCATTAAATTTCGTATTCTCAGCATCAGTTGCTCTAAACAACTAGCATAAAAATAGATCACGAATCTTTAGAATCTTATTTATAAATTTAATTATTGTTACCATTTTTACGGTAAACAGTTTGGCGCTAACTGTGGGGCTAAAAATAATAGTGATTATTTTCTTGTTGGTTTCATTTTACAAACGCAAGTTATCTTTCACACTTTTTCTTGTCCAAGATATCTTGATTTCAAATCAAAATGTCTTGCTCGGTGAACAGAGTCGAGAATGATAACCTTGAAAACCATGGGGAAAATAGCATGGATGTCCCTGCTGCTGGTGCGCCACCACGAAATCCCGGTAACACACTCGGACCAATTCTAGTAGACGCGAATCCACAAGACGCACAATAGGTCGATGAAACTTCGCACACCGACGGGAGCATACGGCATAGCGACTGGCAGGAAGTCCAAAAAACCCCAGCCCGGGAAGAACATGAAGTTAGTCTTCATGTTATTTTTGAAATGTTGCAGGCACAACAATTGGCCATCGCTCAGTTACAAAGTCATCCAAAAACTCCCAGTGCAACAGCGCCGAAAACAGCTCCCCCCGCCGAACAAGTACCCGAGTGATCGAGCAATAATGGATCTGTTGCCAACCCTGCCATAATAAAGATGCTTGAGGACCTCACCAAAAGGATCGAATCGGGCGAGAAAATAATAGCATCCAATGATAAGAAGTTCGAGACCTACTACTCTAGGGTCGATCAGATCCCAAGTGCGCCCCCGGTCCTCAAGGGCGTGGATTCGAAAACGTTCATACAGAGGTCGTTCCCTGAGAAAGCGGCCTCGAAGCCCATTCCAAAAAAGTTCATAATTATGGAACTCCCAAAGTACAACGGTACCACCGACCCTAACGAACACGTTACTGGCTACACCTGTACAGTAAAAGGCAACGATATAAAGAATGACGAGATCGAGTCCGTATTGCTGTAAAAATTTGGGGAAACACTTTCGAAGGGGGCCATGATGTGGTATCACAACTTGGCTCCCAATTCCATATATTCATTCACCGTACTAGCAGACTCCTTCGTAAAGGCACATGCTGGAGCCATCAAGGTTGCAACAAGGAAGTCTGACGTTTTCAAAATCAAGCAAAGAGATAATGAGATGCTACGGGAATTCATGTCCCGCTTTTACACGTTTTACTGCTCCCAATGGATTCCTTGTGAAATTCTAATGAATTTAGGCTTTTGAATCACTCAATTTGACCTTATAATGAAGGAGATATGTACGTTTTAAGATTTGCAAATAGTGCAGGTTTTTAATACGTCGTCAGGGGCAGTTTCGTCATTAACCTGAAAATCTGGACAACCTTAGTAAATTGGCCATAAAATCCTCATACGATGTCCAAATTCGCTGATTCTTTTTGCTACGAGTCTGTAATTATGATACGGATCTAATGCCTCATTCAAAACACTAATCGGAGCTCATTTGTTCAATATGATATCATTTATGCTTGAAGAAACGATGTCGAAGCATAAGAAAAACGAGCACAA
>MU761184.1:36390-51151 GCA_026770625.1 Nicotiana glauca | reverse complement strand
CGTTTTAAGATTTGCAAATAGTGCAGGTTTTTAATACGTCGTCAGGGGCAGTTTCGTCATTAACCTGAAAATCTGGACAACCTTAGTAAATTGGCCATAAAATCCTCATACGATGTCCAAATTCGTTGATTCTTTTTGCTACGAGTCTGTAATTACGATACGGATCTAATACTTCATTCAAAACACTAATCGGAGCTCATTTGTTCAATATGATATCATTTATGCTTGAAGAAACGATGTCGAAGCATAAGAAAAACGAGCACAACGTAACCCAAACCTATCTGAAACTCACCCGAGCTCCTCGGGACCGCATACGAACATACTAACATGTCACATATGATCATGAAAACTTAGTTGCACTCTCAAAATACCAAATTTACATCGGATTCAAGCCTAAGTTAAACTAAAACTTTCGAAACTTGCATTTGATCTAAAACCCAACCAAATCACCTCCGAATAACCTAAAATTTTGCACACATATCTCAAATCACCTAACGAAGCTACTACAACTCTCGAAATTTCATTCCGACCCTCGGATCAAAATCTCACCTACCATCCGGAATTCGCCAAAATCCAACCTTAGCCAATTCAAACCTAATTCTACACCGGACCTCCAAATTCAATTTCGATTGCGCTCCTAAGTCACAAATCATTCCCCGAAACTAGTCGAATTATCAAAAATCCATTCCGAGCCTTCTAACTCATAAGTCAACATTCGGTTGACTTTTCCAAACTAACCTTCTCATAAAGAGACTTATTGTCTCATTTCTAACCGAACTCTATCCGAATTACTTCAAATTCTCCAAACACATATAATGAAATATATAGAATCATAAACGGGGAAAACGGGGTGGTAACTCCCGTAACGACGGGTCGAGTTGTTACAATAAAAGGATAAAAGTCATTCAATACATAAGCACAACAAGGTATTTAATCCACACTTTAAACATGAATATTTTCATAAAAAAGATTCTAATGTTGGAAATAAATACTACACACTTGGATATACAATACAAAGCAAGGAAATGAAAAAATAAACATAAATGGGTAAGAAAATCTTAACCACAAACTTCAAATCTTCAAGACCAAAGTGTGTGTGCAAACCCTAGCTTCAAGAACTTGTTCTCTCTAGTTCTAAGAACTGAAAATAAGCCAAAGATCTCCAAAATATCTGCTTGGACGAGTATAAAAATAGTTTGGGGTTGAGAAAGTGTGAAATTTCAGAATTTCCCAGGCCTGAAGCTTGATCTTTGCATTTACGAACAAAGGTTCGCAATTCCCAACTATGCATATACTGCTTCCCTTCACATTTGCGAAGATTGATTATTTGAGTTGACTTCACATTTACGAAGACTGCATAAATCGACTTCCTTCATAATTCCCTTGTTTTCCTCGCAATACCCAAGACTGTCATCTTCGCATTTCTCAAGCTTTTGTCGCAATTGCGACCGCTGAGGGCATTGCCTAGATTTTTCCTCTTTTAGCTTCTTTTTGACGTATTTTCACTTGGTTTCTTCACCATTACTTCTAAATCACATACAACATGTAAAATAGAAGTAAATGACATTAAATTCATGATTTTATCACATGAACATAGAAAAAGTATAGGTTTAAAGACAAGATAAGTTAGTAAAATACAAATTTATCATACCCCCAAACTTAAACTATTGCTTGTCCTCAAGTAATGAAAGTGATAAAATCTCCTCCCAAATATTTAACTCAAAATTACATCCTTATCATGCTAAGCCAAAAAGGTCTACTTTAAGCATAAATGCATGCCTTCGATTGGTACCAACAATTAAACCAATGCATATGAATTGCCGAACACTTTTCATGAACTTCATTATACCTCAAGTGCTCAAACACTAATACAAATCAAAGTAGCAATCAAGTCATGACACTAAAGCTTCAAAATATGCCTCTCTATCACAATCAGCTTTCTTTGGTTATTCCTTCCAATTGAAAATGAGATTAAATTCACAACTCAAATCTCATGTGCCCTCACATTTAAGAGAGGATCCCACACTCATAAATCTTAATTTAAAACATAAATGGGATATCAAATGGAAGGAATTAACTCTCTCTCAAAAAGATATTCAAATGCATACAAGTAGTACCATAGGCTTGCCCTTCATATATTCCTCCACTAATGTTGACAACTTGGTGCAAAATCAATAAGGACTTAAAGGGTTGTAGTTTAGGCTTTTGGTCAAGGTAGGGCACAATTTTGGTAAGAGTGACTCAAAACCTCGCCAAGCACAACAAATCTTACAATTAAAGTCCACTTCCTTCAAAGACATTTTTCATCGTTTCTTCACTTTTCGTTCCTCACCTAGTCTTCCCTTTATTCACAACTTCTTATTATTTATTCTGTTTTTTTGGTTCTTCCTTCCTTTTCAAAATCGAGGAAGGTTTCACTCTTTATCATTCATTTTTTTTTCTACCTTCCACCTTTTAAACAACTTTCATATCACAACTTTTACAACCTTCACCCCCAAACTTAGGCTTTTAGCCTATGTTTACACTTTCAAAGTACTTAGGGAGGTAGGGTGCCAAAAGCTAGATCAATTAAGAACAAAGGATTTAATCTTGTAACATGGTTGCCAAATAATAAGGTTAAAGTCTCAAAATAGGTTGACTCGGGAAAATATTCAAGGGTAAGAAATTTAAGGCACACTAGTAGTCCAACGAAGGCCTAATATCATTTTTCAAACCAAATTAGTCTATAATTTCGCCTTGAAGCACATTCCAGGAAAGTTCTAGACTACAAGTAATGCAAAAGAACTGACAAATAATCTCACCACACATGATATATGAACATTCAAGTGGAATATAAATCCAAAATTCAATTGAAACCAACGACTCAAAGAAGTTACATATAGCATGTGAAGCTATTTAGTGAATCAAAGAGCCAAAATCTGAGTCTAAAAGTCATGACATTGCTACTTCAATTATTTTTCTTTTTTAATAACCAAAAATTTATATGCCGAGGTTTAAATCATGTTGGTACCAAGCAAGACACAACTTGGTCAATGGGCACTTACCCCAACTCAAACCATTTATTTTTCCCAAATTAACAAAAGCTATATCTAACTACAAGACTAATTCCCTTAAGAAATTTATCAATCTATCCATCATCGGGAAAAGTCGACAAAATTTTTCTACAATTACCCGATTCAAGAAGAAAATTGGCATCCTTGAAAAAAGAACCATGATATAAAGAAAACTAAGGATATCACCACTAACATAAAACATACTATATATAAAAAAAATTAAAAAGCCAGTAACAAAAATTAAGAAGTTAATAAACATCAAGTAACTATAACATAATATATATATATATATATATAAAGACAAGAAATTAAGAGGCTACTAAACATACTAATATCACACATCACATAAAAATGTACTAACAACAAAATAAAAATAACTACAGTACCAATCTTCCAGAACAACAGTTATACAAGAAGACACCCCCAACTAAAGATGTTGCAATGTCCCCAATGCAATAAAACAGGATAGAGAAAAATGGTGGAAAGTACTCCCTGAATACTGCATCAAGTGCTCTCTTCGCTGTCTGAGTCAGAATCATCCTCCTCTCCTTCTTCCTCGGGCCAAGCAACAGGAGAATCATCATCATCTACCGGCTTGGTCGATGGTAATAGGTCCTGAGGCTTTAGGACCTTCCATAACCCCTTCACACCCTTCCACATGCGAGTAAATAATTTATCTCTTTTCTTCTCCCTTTTTACCATCTAGGTGTGTGCCTTTTCTAGATTGCCATGGGAACTCACAAATAATCTCACCACACATGATATATGAACATTCAAGTGGAATATAAATCCAAAATTCAATTGAAACCAACGACTCAAAGAGGTTACATACAGCATGGGAAGCTATTTAGTAAATCAAAGAGCCAAAATCTGAGTCTAAAAGTCATGACATTGCTACTTCAATTATTTTTCTTTTTTAATAACCATAAATTTATATGCCGAGGTTTAAATCATGTTGGTACCAAGCAAGCCACAACTTGGTCAATGGGCACAAACCCCAACTCAAACTATTTATTTTTCCTAAATTAACAAAAGCTATATCTAACTACAAGACTAATTCCCTTAAGAAATTTATCAATTTATCCATCATCGGGAAAAGTCAACAAAATTTTTCTACAATTACCCGATTCAAGAAGAAAATTGGCATCCTTGGAAAAATAACCATGGTATAAAGAAAACTAAGGATATCGCAACTAACATAAAACATACTATATATAAAAAAAATTAAGAAGCCAGTAACCAAAATTAAGAAGTTAATAAACATCAAGTAACTAAAACATTATATATATATATATAAAGACAAGAAATTAAGAGGCTACTAAACATACTAATATCACACATCACATGAAAATGTACTAACAACAAAATAAAAACAACTACAGTACCAATCTTCCAGAACAACAGTTATACAAGAAGACACCCCCAATTAAAGATGTTGCAATGTCCCCAATGCAACAAAACAGGATAGAGAAAAATGGTGGAAAGTACTCCCTGAATACTGCATCAAGTGCTCTCTTCGCTGTCTGAGTGAGAATCATCCTCCTCTCCTTCTTCCTCGGGCCAAGAAACAGGAGAATCATCATCATCTACCGGCCTGGTCGATGGTAATCGGTCCTGAGGCTTTAGGACCTTCCACAACCCCTTCACACCCTTCCACATGCGAGTAAAGAATTTGTCTCTTTTCTTCTCCCTTTTTACCATCTAGGTGTGTGCCCTTTCTAGATTGTTATGGGAACTTCTCAACTCACCATGCTTCTTGGCCAGTTTAGTGTATGCCTTCTCCAGCGCCTTAAGGTGACCCCCCCTGCTTCTTCTGATCTTCAAGGTATTTTTGGAAATCTTTCTTCGAAATGTAAGCAGGTCCCTCAGATGCCTCCCCAGGTCCCTGTGGAAGGCCAGCTACTAGCTCGCGAATCACTCGCATCTCCTCACTAAGCACAACAAATGGTCCTCATGCAGAGGATGATGGCTGACTACTCGGATCAACCTGAGAAGAAGAAACCATCTTTCTCTTTTTGCTATTCACCGTGCCACCCTCTCCTTTTTTCTTTAACGGATTTAGAGGCTTTCCCAGATCTATCCAATTGTCTCCCGGAGCTTCTTCCACCCCAACCAGTTGGCACAGCTCGATGATAAGCGATGGGAATATCAATAAAGTACTATTCTAGATCTGATACTCTCTCAGTTCGCTGATGAAGATTTCACCAACATTTAGCTGAATACCATCAAGGATGCAAGCTATCATTTGAGCTCTTGTAATTGGGATATTCCATATGTTTGACATAGGGGAGATACGACTGCATATGATGGCTAGCCATATATTTGCTTCGGCAGTGAACTTTTTGGATGTGATCGCTCTCTTCTCAGCTATCCATGGAACATCTACACCGGGGCATAGTTTGGACACCAACCACTCTCCTGAAGCACAGTCTTTTACCTTGAATGGAGTCATGTCGTGGTTTGGCAAATGATAGAAATGATTCACATCTTCAGCCCCAAAGTGCACCATTTTGATGTGAATTCTCATATTGGGCTTCTTCATCCTGATAGTCGGGAGATTGGCATAGAACTCTCTCACCCATTGCTCATTGGCACGACAAGGTTGAGGAGCAAAATAGTTCCATCCCATTGTTACCAGCCTTTGATAGAATTTGGGAAGGCGTTCCGGGATGTTTTCCAGCAGTATACCACTCTCCAGGAGCAACTTTTTCGTGATCAGTTTAGCAAAGTACCGTTCTTGGCATTCCAATGACAAGAACCGGTGTTGATCAAAGTCTTTCTCAGCTTCCAAGGGGTTGTCACTTGCGGATCCTTCAGAGTTAGAGCTTATTTTCCAATTATAGTACCTATCAACAAATGATAAGAGTGAAAACATGGTATGGCTATGAAGAATAGTGCAAAATGAATCAAATATGCCAAAAGAATGATCGGACAGTTGAAACTCATACTTAGATTTTTTTTTTAGGATTTTTAGATTTCCAATTGTCTGCTCTCTGATATCACATTTACCAAGAAATCATTGCAATTGCGATGTTAACAGGCGTGACATTTGCGAAATATTCCTCGCAATTGCGAAGAACACTGGTGCCTGATAAGCTCGCACTTGCGATGAAACTTTCGCAATTGCGAATGCTGTTGGGACTTGGGTTTTTCGCAATTGTGACCACTTTTTTGCAAATGCGAAAAGGACTTCGCAATTGCGATTACATCGTCCCCAACCTCACCTTTTTTAGAAAACAATTTTTAAGCCCTAAATTTTTTCAATCCAAGCCATTTTTAACGAACCCAATCATCATCCAAGTAAAAATCATGCATTAAACTTCATAGACAACCATAAATCAAAAAAATATCGTTGCTTCGGCCAAGAATTTCATTCGGGCCTTCATCGATCACATAAAAAGAACAAAAACTTCACTTCTATTTGACAAACTTTGGGTACTCAGACTTCCCTAATTTTTTTAGCAACAAACATAATCAAACACTCTCAACCAATCCTCACCCACAAATCAACTTATGATTTGAATCATTTTTAAACAATTTTGGGCAAAAGAATTGATACTCATTTGGAACCTAAGGTTTAAGAGAAATAAGAAGAGGAAGAAGAAGAAGAATAAAGAGTGATTAAGCTTTTATACCCGGATCCTTGCAATTAGGAGTGAGAGTTGATGGAGTTTTACAGTGGTGAGAGTGAGGAAGAAAAGAGTTTGAGAGCCTTAGGTTTTTTCTTCAATTTTTGTTTTAAAATGAGAGACAATCTGTTTTTACCTCTCTGATGTCACAATTGCGACATAGCCTTTGCAATTGTGAAGGTCAATGTAGCCTGTTGTTGTCGCAATTGCGACAAAAATGTGGGAATTTCAATGGGAAAGTTTCGTAAATACGAACACAGTTTCGCAAATGCGAAACCTGCCCCTACATTTTTTAACAGGTACTGGTTTTTATGCTCTCCATCTCACCGACCTACTCAAATTAACTCCAAAAATTATGAAACTTGGCATATTGGTTAGAAATAACATAAGAAGCTATTCAAAAAAAAAGAAAATTTCAAAAATGCCTATAAATTTTGAAAAATGATGGGTTGCCTCCCACCAAGCGCCGCATTTTACGTCGTGGCACGACGCAAGTCAACTTTACTAATTTTCTCACCACTTGGATGATATGAACTGGGCACCTAGCTTGGAATCAAGCTTGTGACTACGAGTGATGGGGGTGTTAAGTTGATGATCAAGCCAAACTTTAAATTATTCATTTTTCACTTCTTGGCTTTCATGTGAGTAATGTTATTTTGCTTTCTTGTTCCCTCAAACTATAAAATGTATGGTATGAGTTTTTCCTCCTCGCAATCCTTCACTGATTCGTGTAGTTCAACTTCCATATCACCACAAAATTCCAATGTTGAGAAATGCTTGGAATGTGACTTCAAACCTTCACTTTGCAATTTTTCTCGGATATTGACACCCTCTTTTTCCCCCGAACTAGAGTCAATTTCAAACAATTTTTCATTTACACTAGATGAATCTAATTCCATATTTTTCTCGGCCTCATTAATACTCATTGAGTCGGTTGGTGGAAGTTCAATTCTTGAATCCTCAATGTAAAGCTCACTTTCTTCCTCGGAATTGGACTCTTCTTGACTTCCTTTCAAACTCTCAAGTTGGTGGGCATAGTGAGCCTCAACCAATATTTTCATTTGATCTTCCAAAGTGCGGATATGTTCATCATTGCAAGTCAAGCCTTCTTTCAAGTCATCCAGTGCAAAGTTGTGCTTCTCCTCATTTTCAAGAATGGTCTCCAACATAAGCATCATCTTCTCATCTTGAGCATTTGAGAGTTCTTCTTGGTTTTGCATATCAAGTGCCAAGGAAGGATTTTCGGCTTCCACATATAAGGAAGATTCTTGGTTATCATTAACTTCCGAGGATTTTTGGACCTCTAAAGCTTCAAGCATTTCCTCCATTTGCAAATACATCCTTTCAAGTGCCAAGTCATTTTGGAGACTATTTTCCAAAAGCTCCTCCAAGGCATTTTATTCTTTGTTTCCTCCTTAGATTAGGCATTCTAACATGAGCTTGATCTCTCCATTTTGACCATGCTCAAATTCTTCCATTTCCATAGCCTATTATTTTCATCAAAACAAGTAGAATCATCATGGCGGGGGCTTGCGGAAGGGAAGGACAAATAATCACAATCATCCCAATGACCATTTTGAAAACCACACTTATCACAAATACTCCACTCATGGGTTTGAGATTGTGAGCACAATCCACCCCCAGGAGAATTTAAATAATTTTGCCACGAGTATGGTCCTCCATAATAAGGACAAGGATCATCAAAGTATGAACAACTACCATCCGACCAATTTTCATTAAATGATGCCATTTCAAGATTAAGAAAATAAACAAGAAACAAACAAGAAAAATAGACCAAGGTAAGAAAAATTAATTACAAAAATATTCACAAGTTTTGACTAAAGAACTTATGCTTATTTCTCAAACAACCTAAATTACGCCAAATTATTCCCCGACAACGGCGCCAATTTTGATGACGTCCAAATCCACTGCTAAAAAGTAAATGAACACAGTCGCATGCAATATAATTTACCCAACTATGAATCGGGGTCGAATCCCACAAAGAACAATATGTAGGCAATTAGGAATGTAAGAGAATTATCGCTTATCGTGCAATGCCAAACGCTTAGAATTGATTTGAAAATGTTTTATATCTAAATGCGGAAATATAAACTAACCTAGAAAGAAAGTAAAATGATTAATGTCAATAAATATAGATGCATCGGGAATTACACTCAAGTAACAATCCAATGTATTTCATGATTTTACAAATATGAGCGAGTTTATGTTAATTAGCCACGAATAATAATTATTAATTAGCTTCATTCGAAGACTAACAAGACTTCCTAATTGAATTATCCCTAAAACAATTAAGAGATTAAGCACACCCGGCATGGATACAAGTATTTTAATCCTAACCCTAGGTAGAATCTATAAAATGGGGGTTAACGCCTCAAGTTCTTGTTAATTATTCTTTCCCAACCCCAAATTATCTTTTCCAAAATTAATTCGGAGTTAATGGGCAAGTCCTAGGATTAGATAATCCCTTTGGGAACATTAAAGAACAAGAATAATTAAAGAAACAATAACTCACTTCATAAAAGGATAAAAATCATTCAATACATAAGCACAACAAGATATTTAATCCACACTTTAAACGTGAATATTTCCATAAACAAGATTCAAGTGTTGGAAATAAATACTACACACTTAGATATACAATACAAAGCAAGGAAATGAAGAAATAAACATAACTGGGTAAGAAAATCTTAACCACAAGCTTCAAATCTTCAAGACCAAAGTGTATGTGCAAACCCTATTTTCAAAAACTTGTTCTCTCAAGTTCTAAGAATTGAAAATAAGCCAAAGATCTCCAAAATATCTGCTTGGACGAGTATAAAAATGGGTTGGGGTTGAGAAAATGTGAAATTCCATAATTGCCCAGGCCTGAAGCCCGATCTTCGCATTTGCAAACTAAGGTTCGCAATTCCCAGCTATGCCTACGCTGCTTCCCATCGCATTTGCGATGATTGCTTCGCATTTGCGAAGATTGACTGTTTGAGTTGACTTCGCATTTGAGAAGTATTCTTCGCATTTACGAAGATTGCATAAATCAACTTCCTTCGCAATTCCCTTGTTTTCCTTGCAATACCCAAGACTGTGATCTTCGCATTTCCCAAGCTTTTGTCGCAATTGCGACCACTAAGGGCATTGCCCAGATTTTTCCTCTTTTTAGCCTCTTTTTAACTTGTTTTCACTTGGTTTCTTCACCATTACTTCTAAATCACATACAACCTGTAAAATCGAACTAAATGACATTAAATACATGATTTTATCACTCGAACATAGCAAAAGCATAGGTTTAAAGACAAGATAAGTTGGTAAAATACCAACTTATCACCAAGGATTGTCATCAACTACGAGAGGAGGTGGCTCGCCTGCTCAACAAATGACATCTCAAGGAATTCCTCTCGCAAGATCTACGCCGAACATATCCCTCGGTCCTTTTTTTGCGATCGAGGTCCCACTCCAACTCAGCTCGAATATTAGTAACGTCCTTTAAATGGGTCGCCACTCCCACATCAGCCTTGGTCTGACTCAATGCTGCTTCAGTCCGGGCACCAGTTATTTTCAACCCAGACCCTCGAGGAATCAGATTCCAACTTCGCAATCATGTCCACTCTAACCAAAGCTCGAGCCTGCATTTGATCCTTCAGTTCACCACAAGCATTCCTGACTCGGTCGACTTCGCCCCTAAGGTACTCCTGAACCGTTGCCTTTTTCTTCAACTAAAAAATAAGCAAAAGTCTAACCTCAAAGGTTAAAAAGGTGAAATCCTTTCCACGAGAAGGCACCTGCCCCATTAAAAAACTTTTGTAATGCGAGCTCCGATACGCCCCGTATTGCCAGCGCACTGACTCAACCCCCTTCTCCTCGCTAAGAAACCTAAGGGACTTATCCTTATTCAGGGCCCCCCGAAGTCTAGCCCTATGGTAGAGCAACTCAAACCTGAGCCTATCCAAGTCCTACGGAGGGAAAACCTGATAAGGAAGGGAAGATCCGAGATGCGGAAGAATCATGCCAAAACTCACCGCGAAATGAAGCTGGAAGACCTCCACGAAGGGCGAGCACACTCTTGTTGGCCCAACCCTTTTTGGCCCGGAAAAACCAACCCCAATTGAGGCATAATCACTCGAAAGAACCATCGCTTCGGAACCAAAGACTCCAGGAACAGCAGGCTCGGCCGATGTGCTCTTCTTAGAAGCATAGGCCCGATTTGCCTCATTAAAAGCTCCATCACATTATGAGCGCATATCTCATTTATCGCCATCGTCCCCTGGCTCGGAAGCCTACAACTCCTCCCCCTCTTGGGGGGGGAGGGGGCATAGCCTCGCCCTTGGGAACCATTTTATACCAACAACGCCCGAACAAATGCGACGGAAGAAGAAAGGCACGGCTACTAATTTCGGTCTCGCCATAACCAGAACTGGCAAAGCGTGGGGCACGCCGCCTAAAGAGTATTGCTCCATTTTTCAAACAAATAATGCGGGTTCCTAAGGTATTGTATCAGCGATCAACACCCAAGATTGACACGCAGCTTCGAAGGTCTCCGCCAAGGGAAACCAGCCTGTGAAGAAATAAGCATTTTTAAACAACACCTGTACAAAACAGGCTCCGGGTACTGTCCAGGATGGTTCGAGCACGAGCAGACCTCTATTCAAAGGCTGCCTTCAGGAAATCACCGGCGTCGGGGGATCGGATTCTTTGATATCTGTCCTTTCCTCTTTTCTCGCTACTTTTAGTATTTTCCATCTCGCCATGTTTGGGGCCTATGGCCTCAAAGTTCCCTGCAGTGTCATGCGCGCTATGGACCAAACATGGCGAGATGGAAAATACTAAAAGTAGCGAGAAAAGAGGAAAGGGCAGATATCAAAGAATGCTTGGATGAAAAATTGATCTCAAGAAGCCTTATTTATAGGGGAAGGGCAAAATAACCGACAACGCCATTACCGACCTCAAAAAATGTAATAGCAGGCACAATCAATATATTCATAGAAGCCGGATTGTTAGTAATAACACGACCCCGAAGAACGAAGAGTCACAAAATTTCAGATGATCCTGGAGAAGCGAAAGGGTGAAACGCCTCGGCACTTGTAAAAGGGGCTGCACCATCAACACAACGTCGTTATGGAAGCCCGAGAATTGGGGTGTTGAAATCATTTCTTATCACTTCCTTCTAAGAAATGCGAAGACTATCTGTGTGCGGTGAAATCGGGGGGCCGGTTTCTCCTTGAAAAATGCTTTAGAAGATGATCCCGGAGGCTCGGGACCTCGAGCCGGTCACTTCCCTCAAGATCTGTCGATGCCGAGTCAAGGATAATACCGACCAAAATCCCGAAGAATGTAGGAAGCTCCCATTGTGAACTGATGACGGGCTTGCAGAAGAAAACTTTTCAGTTACTCTTCGCACATCTCTCCGAGAATCTCGGCGTCCATTCAAACCCCCTTTTAACCCCTTCCCTATAATCATAGCTCCCATTATCTGAAAGAAACTCAGTCTCCATATCTCTATTCTCTTTTAGTCATGGCCGAAACCAAACCCTCTCCTTCTTCCTCCATACCCAAAAGAAGCCATCGCTTCAAGAAAAACCATCAAACTGATGATCTTATTGATGTGGAATCATCATAAAGTGCATACCATATATTAACCGAGGATGATTCCAGTGATTCTCAAGAATACATTCTCATCTCTCCAAAAAAGGTGAGAAAACATCCAAATGGAGTCCATTCCCAAACAATCTTCTCAGAAAAAAGGGAAAACTGATAGTATGGAATTTGGCCCCAAAGACAAGATGAATTTATATGGCCACAAAGAAAAGGCTAGGTTTGTTGCTTTCAAAGGAAAGTCAATTGCCTTTGGTCGCACTGTAAGTTTGAAATCTATGCAAAACTCTCACTGTGATGTTATCTCTATGTTTGAAACTCATAAACTTGTCTCTCTATTTGCTAATGTTGGCGATACTGTATATGAAGAGCTTGTACGTGTATTTTATGCAAATCTGTGTGAATGATAAAGATGATCTAGAATCCATAATTTTAGGAACTCGTATTATTCTTAACACTTATCAGTTTGAGAAAATCTTTGCAACAAAGTTTGTTGGGTGTAGTCTATTTTTCAAAATTCTTGACCTGATAATATTGAAGTGTCATTTGAAGAAGCCAAAAGTGTGTTGTCTGAAACCCCCTGAAATTGGTCCAAAAAATTGAAATTTGAACACAGGATACTAGCCCACATTATTGCTACCACTTTGCTACCCCGTACTGTTTCACTTAGTACTCTATCTCTCAGAGATGTGTTTGTTTTGTTATGCTTGGTAAATGGGAAAGTGATTAATTGGTTTGCTTGGGTACGTTAGTACATTCTTGAAAGCAGTAGAGATGTTGTATCTTCTGCGAACAGTTTTCCCTGCGGTTTACTAATCGCTCACATCTTGAAAGTTATGAAAGTAGATTTGTCTCTCTATGCTCCTAAAACCATCTCCAACACATATGACAAGACTGCCTTTGCCACGATGGGATATACTTTGATTTAGGGAACTTGGCTTAAGAAATACAAAGCACCTGGATTCATCCTTCATCAAAGCACTGGAGGGATTAAATCTGAATCCAGCAAACCCTCATCCTCAGATCTCTTTCTGCTCATGCAGCAAACTATTGCAGGTATCAAGGAATTACTAACCTCTATGCATGAACATGTGGACAAGATCAAGGCAGTAACCAGGGAGACTGGAGCAGATGTGACTAGGCTAAGGATAACTCTCTAAGCCACAACGAGGCAAGGAATCAGGGATATGCAGGATGTAACTGAGAAGCTGACCAAAGTCACTAAAGATATTGATGCCTCCTATGACAGTTTCTACACCAAAGCGATCAACACCCTGAAGTATTTTCTTGGAAGGAATTAAGTTTCTGGGATGTTTAGACAATCTTTATATTTTGTTTTATGCGGTGGATGTTAAAACTGTTTCTTTTGGTTGTGTCTGGATGGGCATGTCAGTTGACTATGCCTAGTATAACTACTAGCTATATATATTTTTTGTCTGCTTATCTAGTATTATTATTAGCTATTGTTCTTCTTTATCTTTTTAATTGGTGTCAAAGGGGGAGAAGAAAAAAAGAGTACAAAGACGGGGGGAGCAACAAACAAGGAAGAGGTCTAAGACAGGGCGAGGAAAAGAATTACTCTCATAAAAGGGAAGTAACCCCTAAATTAGTCGAACTCCTTTTAGATTATTATCATCAGCAAAAAGGGGGAGATTGTTAAGTTTAAAATTTTAATAATGTTCAATAATCTAAAGAAGCCTTGACTAATGACATCTCATTGTATGCAGATTTGGAGAGCAATGGCATTGATGAAAGGAAAGAAGATGATACTCAACAACTATGTATTTTGAACTTTTCTTTTCATGGAAAAATAATCAATTAGTCAAAGAGCAAAGAAGGAAAGTCAATCAATTAGCCTTATCAAAGATCTTCAAGCATGCAAGAACGTAAAGAGAGCTAATCACAGCTAGAGATCAAATCTAGAACAATTTGCGGAAGCTCTAATCAAGGAGAAAAATAATTCGTCAAGATTAAGGATGAATCTAGCTACCCTTTCAAGCTAGATTCATGAGGCTACCCTTGAGTATCACTCATAGTTGTCTATGTCTCACAAGGAAAGATCTCCAATAATTACTGCCATGTAATCCCAGAAGAAAATGAATCAGAAGACTCATTGAGCTATAAAGGAAGAAGTAGAAGGACATCCAAAGGCACACAACTACATCATCTATTTCTACACCTTTCTAGTTCTTAGTACAAACACTATATTCTTGAGTCTCCAAGTGTCGCAAAAGATAGGAAGAGTTAGAAAACAATACCAGAGTTGTGTCAACATTAGAAAGAAGCATTGTTGCTGACTTGTTATATATCGTTGGAGGTGAACATACTAAAACCATCACTATTGTAAACTTTGATTAAAGATCTAAGAGAACTCTTGTACCACACAGGTACTAAACAAGTATAAAAATTGTCGTGCCTCATTTACTTTTCTGTCTGCTCAGTTTATTTCTACTGTGATCAATCACTATGTAAGGT
>MU761184.1:4843-28328 GCA_026770625.1 Nicotiana glauca | reverse complement strand
TCTTTTATAATTACTTAGCAGGAATAAGTCTAATTCACAGATAGAATGGTAGAATAATGAAAACCATCCCAATTCAACCCGAAATCGGGGTGTCACCATCCATGAGCTACTACAGAGTTTACCAATATTTTTACAAGTCTGAATTTATTAAAAATAACAAAAGATAAGGGAGAAACGGGGTTGCGGACATCAACAGCTACCTCGTAACTCCTAGTCACCGCCTGGTCANTCAAAACCATAAGGAATACATTACAATGAGCTAATGGGACATAACCCAATCGAAAGAACTCGAAAAATACACAAAAATACGAAATTGGCAAAACTCGAGCCCGCGGCCCACGTCACAAAAAATTCTAAAATTTACATTTCCGGAATCCTCGTCTCGCCACGAGTCCGTACATACCAATAACTCCCAATTCGGACCACAATTCGGCCTCCAAATCATCAAATCTTATTTTCGAATTTCTAGGCCTAATTTCGTAAGATTTGGCTATGTTTTCATGAATTTCAAGGATGATTCTTCAATAAAATCATGTATATAACTCATAAAACTTACCTCCAATTAATCTTAGCTAAAACTCCTTTCAATCCCGTTCAAAAGCTCTCAAAATGGTTGAAAATGGTGAAGAAATGACCAAACTCGCGGATATACTGCCATTTTTCAGAATCACTGTTCACGCGAGGTACTGTTCACCCGCGTCGGGCACTGTTCACAGTTACTGTTTACGTATACTGTATACGGCACTGTTCACGTATACTGTATACGGCACTGTTCACGTATACTGTACATGGATACTGTACACATCTACTATTCACGGGTACTGTTCACAGCACTGTTCATTGCAGCAGTTTTTTCTCTAAATTGCAGCACAGCCATTTTTTACTAAAATGGCTCTAACTCTATTATACGAACTCGGAATTAGACGATTCTTTTTTCTATGGCTCCGTAATTTTGATACGGATCTAGTGGTTCAAACAAAACTGAATTTGGAGCTCATTTGCTCAGTTCAATACCAATTTCGCTCGTTAAACAATTAACTCACATATCGCGTCAAAAACCCAATCGCGACTTGATGAAATTAAACCAAAATTTCCAGATCAGTCCTATAATTCATGATTTAAATTCTCGAAGTCTCGAAATCAAATTTGGATCTCTAGAACTAAAAATAGACCTTTGGATCATTACATTTATGCTCAAAACGGCAAAAATCTTCCAAAAATGACCCGTTGGGCATCCGAAACACACCCGAGACCCCCGAGACCTCAACCAAATATACAGACATGATCTATTACCTCATTCCAACTTGCTCGAATCATAAAATCACTATCGTTAACATCAAAATCGTCCGTTTTCAGCAAATTCAAGCTTAAGTTTAACTATAACTTTCAAAATTCTTATTCGATCAAAAACCCGACCAAACGATGTCCGAATGATCTGAAAATTTGCGGACATATCCAAAATTACCTAACGAAGCTTCTTCAACTGTCAAAATTCCATTCCGACTCCCGGATCAAAATCTCGCCTATCAACCGGAATTTGCCAAAATTCAACCTTCGCCAATTCAAGCCTATTTCTACACTGGACCTCCAAATTAAATTATGATTTCACTCCTAAGTCACATTTCATCATCCGAAGCTAACCGAATCATCGGAATTCGATTCCGAGCCCTCTAACTCATAAGTCAACGTCCGGTTGACTTTTCCAAACTAATCCTTCATTAAAGAGACTAATTGTCTCATTTCCTACCAAACTCGATCCGAATTGACTCAAATTCACCAAATACACATATTGAAACATAATTAAGCATATAACGGGGAAAACGGGGCGGTAACTCACGTGACGACGAGCCGGGTCGTCACACTAACCGAACCACTGGAATTCACATCAGTTGACTTTTCTGAAACAAACTCCCTTCAAAAAGGCTATGTGCCTTATTTTCAATCAGAACCAATTCAATTACACCCGATAGACTCTAATACTGAATAGAAACATGGAGCAACACAATAAAAAGGGAAAACGGACGGTAAAACACGTGACGACGGGCCGGGTCGTCACATTTCCAATGTTGGTTACTACTGAAATTCATATATAAAGAATGAAATTTACACTACGCAATATGAGCACACTTCGTTTATGAAAAGTCCAAGAGTCTCCTTAACAGGACTTTTCATAAATGTCCAAAATTCACCTTCGTATATTTAATATTATTAAATAATTAAATAAGGTACATTTCAATTATTTAGAATGTTCTTTCGTTAATTTAACTTTTAACTTTAGGGGTTCTCACTTTTATAATGGCGCACGATGGTTTAATATTTATTTATTTGAAGGAATAATAAAATTTAATTAAGGAGAAAAATTTTATATATAATAATAAAACAATCATCTAAAGCATAATAACTCACAATAAAAGGACATAATCGGAATCCTACACATTAGCAATCCTATTAGTTTTAGGACATAATATATACTACACGTTAAGAATCCTACATGATTATCTTTAGAAATTCCATTAGTATAATTATGTTCGGGCATAGATATAAAATACTACATATTAGCATGTAAATCTAATACCTTTAGGAACATGTTAGATTTTTTATTAATAAAATTATTTTTGGGATATGGACATATTTTTAGCCACGTAATCCTATTACTTTTATGATATACTTCTTTAAAAAATTATACTACAAATTTAATTTGAAAACGTATTATATTGTCCAAATTTATTTAGAAACGGAAGAGCCTATATTATTATAAAAGCACAAATATAATATTGATAGACCAAAATTGCGCTAAAATATTAAACAGAAGAACTCATAGGGAAAGGACATAGTTGTAATAAATTATTTTTTTTGGGTTATAATAACTTCTGTATTAATATTTTTAATATTTAAGATTAATACAATATTGTCTATTGAATTCTTATTAAAAATATGTATGAAGGTTTAATAAGATCAATTTTATAAGAATCCTCCATATTAGTAATACATTACCAGTCTATAAAATTAAATACAAAAAAATTAGAATAAATGCTAAACGGACTGTATAAAGCGTTAAAATTGAGAGAAAAATTCCTACGGTAATATATCATTACATTATATTTGTACTGCTTTCCTATCAGATAATATTTTTTTATTATTACTTTTTTTTGTAATATAGAAAAATATACACAATTATTAAAGAACAACTAAGAATATTTTTAGAAAATAAATGTGTGAGAGAAGAAAGAAAAAGGTTGGTAAGAGACAATACCACTAATGATTTTGAAAAATAAAGATCAAAAAGTGGAATGTCAGATTGATCTTTTTATTCTTAATAAAATTTATGGCGGATAAAATTATAATTAAAGTTAAATATTCAAACATCAGATGAAATAATATTAAGAATCTAAATCAACAGAAAATAAATTATATATAATGTTAATACCAATTATTCAAATCTTTCAATTAATTACTTCCTCTGTTTCAATTTATGTGAACCCATTTGACTGGGCACGGAGTTTAAGAAAAGAGAGAAGACTTTTAAACTTGTGGTGTAAAATAAAGCACATATATTTTGTGTGGCTATAAATCATTGCATAAAGGTAAATTATTTCCAAATAGGGAAAGAGGTCATTCTTTTTGGCACGGACTAAAAAGGAAATAGGTTCACATAAATTGAAACGGAGGGAGTATTTGGCAAGAGAATCCGATGAAATTATTTTTCAAATTCATCATATGAGTAAAATTATTTTCAAGTTAAAAAAAATACTTAGGGTACATAAATTTATTTCATAAAAAGAGTATTAGAGATTAGAAAAACAAATCACAAAGTAAAAAAGATTAGTATAATATTAAGAATGACATGCAAGCGTTTGAGTAAGCACAATCAAAACTAAATCCTGAACAAGAATAAACTTTCAAGACTATATTATAAAAAGACGACTCTGGTATAGTGAGATTATCCTTTATAGATGCCTCCGACGAAATCTAAATAATATTCTTAGGTCATAAATTACTTGCAAATATCAGATCAAAAGGCATGATATTGTTAGAAATAAGAACAAGTGGTATACCAGCAACGATTTTATTATGAGGTCGTACAACTCACTTTAGATTTGATATACCTCTTCAAATTTCTGAAATAACCATCACAAACATATCAAAGCAGAACAATAGTGCTAAATTTATAAGTAAAGCAAAAGTGATAGTATTTGATGAAGCATATTTGGCTAAGCGTCAAACGATCGAAACAATGCCCAAAGTTTTGGAGATATATTGAATATCGATGAACCGTTTGGTGGAAAAGTAATGATTTGGGAGGTAATTTCTGTCAAGTACGATCAGTAGTTTCAAAATTAACCAAAGCAAAAATTGTAAAATCTAGCTTGCCAGAATTATACTTATGACCTCAAACGAAAAATATTCAAATGACAAGAAATATAAAAGTAAGAACAGATCCAACATTCAATGACTTCTTGCTTCGTGTCGGAAACGAAGAAGGGCATCCAATAAAAGATGATTTGGTTCTTTTAGAACACTTGGTTATCAACCTCAATGGTAATAGTAGAGAATTTAATAAGGAAAATATTTTCATCACTAGATTAAAACGTAATTTATGAGGATTACATAATAGAAATTAAAGAGCTATCTTAGCTAGCAGAAATGAATTTATTGATCAACTAAATAAAAGGTTGATTGCTAAGTTTTATACTAAAAATAAAATATTTTTAGTTTTGGCTCATCAAAAGATGATACCAACAATTACTACCAAGAAAAATACTTAAATACTTTAATACAAAATGAGCTTCTACCATACATATTTATTGTCACGTTCATTATTTCTTACGTATATTAGTGTGATCATATATATAATAGACTAAGTTGAAATTAATTTTTTATTGTATATAGTTTGATTTTGAAAAAAAAAATATGCCCCTCATTCCTGAAAATTTAGATCCCCTAAATAGCTTATGTACGTACGGTATATAGAAGTTTTGACGATAACATCATATATGTAGAACTTATGATACTGATCAATTGCTTCTAAGTATGTGTTTATCCCTGAAGTCAACTTTCGTCTTCCGAAACTAAAGAATATCCTTCTAAATTTGAGTGAAAATAATTTTCAGTATGTTTGTGTTTTGTAGTTATAATAAATAAACCACAAGGACAAACATCCTAAATATTGAGCTATATTTACTATAATATGTTTTCTTATGTGAATAACTATATGTTGCACTTTCAAAAGAGATATCAATGTCGACAACAAGAGTTTTGGTTATGGCAGAATAACCAAAGTATTATAAGAAAACATATACACAAAACACTGTCTATAAAGAAATTTTCGGTAGGATACCATTACATTCGATACCTTTAAACTACAATATATAATTATCTACTTAACATGACTAAAATTGATCATTTATGTAAGTTTCGATGATGTCCCTTCATTTTGAATTCACGTATTATGCTAATGTACTAATATTTTTCAGTATTTAGATAATTGTTGTAGTAATATATATAAAAAAAATTTAATTAATTAAATTTTATTATTCCTTCATCTAAATAAATATTTAAACCATTATGTGTCATTATTAACGTGCAACGCACGTTTATAGATACTAGTAGAAAAGAAAAGGCGTAAACCAAATATTGCATCTGCTTTGCTAGCCGGATATTATTGCAAAATTAACTCTTTATATCACCGACCGCACAAGGTACTATATATTATGTTGATTTTATATGTATGAAGAAAAGAAAAAGTCTAACCAAATGTTTCATATACTTTGCTAGACTTCATTCCAAGATAAACTCTTCTTAAGACACTAGCCATACAACATAGTATTATTATACATATTGGTAAATTTGTGCGCGCTTTGCGCGATTGTAAACAAAATCAAATACCCTGAATATACCAGTATATTTAAGAAACATAAATACATCAATTTAAAAAATAAAATTTCTAAAACATATATTGTTCTACTGTAGCAAAAAAATCTTTGAGACTTCATAAGCTAACATTGGTTTGAGAAATTGCGCACAAACTTACGAAAGGTAGAGAAGTAACAAAGAGAGAATAAAAAATCTAGTTATTGTCTTCTTGCGATAATAAAATAGAAAGGTAGGGAAAAGGGAGATTGTAAGAAATTCTTTTACATATGGAGAGTAGAAAGTTCTCTAGCCAAACTAATTTGTTCATAATTTACTGTCATATAAAGCAATTGGTGCATTACGTTGTTGTAGCAGGTGCTTATTCACCGGGGCATTTGCATCTATACCCGTTTTTTGTGCCATATTTTAATTTGTGCCCGCTTTACAAAAAATATTACAAGCATATCCGTTTTTTCGCATAACTTCAGCACACGGGATTGAAGTAGCAAAGGCAATCACACAAAACTTCAGCATTTTAGTAGCTGGCCTGAAGTTCATCTCTAGAGCTGAAGTTTTTGTTTTGTAACTCGCGAACTTCAGCTCTAGAGCTGAAGTTTTATTTTATAAGTTTTTATTTAGTAACCGGAAAACTTCAGCCCTAGAGATGAAGTTTGTCAATTATAAAAAAAAAAAATTCAGCTCTAGAGCTGAAGTGTTTCTTTTATACTGGAAAACTTCAGCTCTAGAGCTGAAGTTTTTGTCTTTTTAATCGGAAAACTTGTCAGTTATAAAATAAAAACTTCAGCTTTCTATGTTGTAACTAGAAAACTTCAGCCCTAGAACTGTATAATTTTTTCCCACAAATGCTAACAGTCTCATTAATTGAGTCGCCCTCAGTCAAGAATCTTGACTTATATTAAATCTTCTGTGAACTATGACAAGATGTTCAACATCTTGACTTTTTATAATTGCTACTAGTTAATATTAGTGTCGTTGCCTTTTAGTATCAAAAACAATGTGTCGTAGGTGACTAAGCAGTAACCTCCAGATTAAATCATTAATGAAATAATGGAAGATTTGAAATTCAATTGTACAGTTGCTTTAGCAGCACCAACAACAGAAGAAGAAGAAGAAGAGGAGAAGGGAAGGAGAAAGGGAAGCTGAAGTTTTTTAAAAAGTAAGTACGGGTGCAAACAGAAAAACAAAGCGGCTACGTATTAAAACGGGGCGGCCCTTTACTTATTCATCTGGGCTGATATAGCTTCACTATTCTATACCTTTGTCTTAGCAAGAGCAAAAGCTGCTTCAGATGATACCGTGCCTACCAAATCTGGATAAGACTAATTTGTGAGAATGAAACTGATATTGGCATTGGCTGTGATTCTGCCTTCTTACGTAAACTCTTTACTTATCAAAGAGAAAGTTTGGAAACTATTGAAAAAGCCAATTTGAAAGTATAATTGAACGGATCTCACATTATGTATATCTGGGTAAATTCAAAATTAATTAATGGTGTGTATTCAACTCAAAGTTATTTGTGCCAAAGTATTTATAATGAAGCAGTATGCGAACTTATCATTTAACATATGAATTCACTCATAATGAAATGAATTTATTAACTACCGTTTTCATATTGGCACTAAATCTCAGACCCGTAACCATCAACCAATTAATTCTGTCTAGACGAAACGATTATTAACTTTTTACTGTTGAAAAATTATAACCAAACCTTCTCGTACGCAAATGTTCGACAAATAATGGCAATGAAGGCAGTAAATCAACTATCTTTTTCTAGGCTATAAGACAATTTCCTTTTTCGGCATCTCTATGCTTTGAAAATTTATCACTCCAACGCCCAAAAACGAAGAGAAAGAAAAAAAAGAGAAAATCCTACCATAAATGAAAAAAACAAAGAAGAAATCCAAGCCAAAAAAAATCAAAAGGTAGGCCGCCTAAATTCTATAAGAGTACATTGCATGCGGTAAACATATTATAAACCGTAATATAATCCCTTGATAAGATATTTACACAAAAATGAATCAAGAGATAAACATTTACTATAAGACAAGTGAATTAAGGAAGGGAAGGAGGAGACCTTTTGGCTTTTCCAGGAGCAAAAATTTGGTAACGAATACACTCGTGTTGATGCTTTTCGACTTCTGTCTTGATCTGTAATTCAAAAAGACAAATGGAACCGAAATATACACAAAAATAAAAGATGAATTAATCGCAAACAAATTAAAATAGAGATAGTGAAAAGAGTGAAACTTAATATACCTGAGGAACAATGCAGGGATGCATTTTCACATGACAAGCTTATAGTCCTTACAAATCTCAGTGCACAAGCACTATATATATATATAGTACCCTAGAAGACAGAAGAACAAGCTATTACTAGTGTCTTTATGCTTGTGATATTCAGTATATATAGTAACTTAGAAACAATATCAGTCGACTTTGATTAAAATACTAAAACATTTCAAACTTGGTAGAATCTGCCAGATAACCAATCATGATTGAATTGAGGACATTAGGCAATTAGTCAACCAGCATCTCTCTAGTAAAATCCAATATTCCATATGACAAATGACAGAACAACAAGCTCACTCAGCAGTCACAACATACCAAGTTACTCAGCAGTCAGGGGGAAAAAAATGAATTCTCTTTCATCTTGTTTGTATGAATCTTAATAATTTGCAGGCGGCCATTTTCATCAGGAAGGCTTATTATCTCCACTTGGACTTCTAGACATCCCGGCCTAAAGAAATCGTGTTTTATTTAAATATTCATCAGAAATATTTGGTTGATGAATCCCAAAGCACTTATGATAATAAGCAAATTATAGCAATGTTTAAGACACATGGTCACCGGAGGAGTGCTTCATCAAGCAAATCTTTTCCTGTTGGTCATTCCAATGAGCAAAACATTACTCAGAGACTCCATCCCATCTTATCTAAAAAGCAAAATAAATCAAGCTGTTGAATCAAGAACAGGTATTGGTTTTCCACTAGTGCCATAGAGTCATCTAAAAACAACTACAACTGTTGGCATACCTCTCTAGTTGGTTCTAGACTGCAAATACATGTCAAATGCATCAACTAAGAAACAATTTTCAACCCAAAAAAAAAAAAGGAGTACTTTGAATAGAGTACATTATCATGAAATAATTTTTAATAAACCAGATAATCAGTAAAAACTTTTCTGGCCAAAAAGGTACAACAACATAACATACCAAGTGCAATCTCACAAGTAGCGTCTGGGAAGAGTAGTGCGTATGCGCACGTAGACCTTACCCCTACCTTGTGAAGCAGATTTGCATTAACAATTATACGAATAAAAGTCTTAATTCCAAATTTCTAATTAAGATGACCTAACTACATTAACAATTATAATGTTCTAGGAGTATTAACTTAAGCGAGAAGAAAATCACGAAAGGGTGGGAGGAATCGCTGAACTAATTAACATATAGGAAGCAAAATAATTCTTCGGAAAAAGCTTCTGCGGTCACAACACCGCACTGCAGTATCGCAAGTGGGCTCCAACATCCGCACCTGCGGCTCTTGCCTCAACTTTCCAAGATTTTGCATCTACGGTTCACCTTCCGCATATGTGATCATTGCACCTCCGGTTCTCACTCCGCAGGTGCGAAAGTCAACTGCCTTATTCCACTTCCCAACTCTCCGTTAACCACCCGAAATCAACCCGAGGCCCTTGGGACTTCTACCAAACATACCAGCAAGTCACATATCAACATTCAAACTTAGTCGAACCTTCGGAACACTCAAAACAACATCAAAACACCAAATCACCCTCGGATTCAAGCCTAAGAACTTCTAAACTTCCGAATTCCGCAAACGATGCCGAAACCTACCAATCACCTTCGAATGACCTGAAATTTTGCACACACGCCAGAAATGACACTACGGAACTATTTCAATTTTTAAAATTCCATTCCGACTCCGATATCAAAATTTCCAGTGCCGATCTGGAATTGCCAAATTTTCAACTTCCCCAATTCAAGCCTAATTCCTTGGGCCTAATTGAGTTTGTGAGCACGTGATTTTTGCCCTATATGAATTACTCATACAAATTCAAAATAAAATAACTCCTTTTCATTGTTTGCAATTTAGGGATTTTGATGGCATTTCCTGTTAATTGATGGCCTTAGTTTGTGTATGTTTATTGTTATTTGAATCATGAAAAATATAAAAAATACGCATGATATTTGCATTTAGGATCTAATTTCATATTTTAAGGATTACTTAGTGGTTTAAGTCGTTTGTAGAACAAAATTTAAAAGAAAATAATAAAAATAGTCTGTTTTTGCGTTTTTAATTGTTAATTATTGAGTCTACTTTTAAATAGGATTTAATCAATTTTGTAGGAATTAATTAGATTAGTTTTGACAATAAATTAGGTTTCATTTTAATTTTTTAAATTTTTATATAAAATTAGGAAAAATACAAAAAATAAGGGAAATACAAAAAAATAAATAAAAGAAATAAAGAAATAAAAAAAGCAATTAAAAATGAGATGGTCTTAAAAGACTCAAAATTGGGCCAAAAATGGTCTAGCCCAATTCATTTTCGCCCAACCCAATTAAATTACCCGGTGCAGATGCCCATGCCCTTGAGACAAATGAAACGACATTGTATAGGGACCATACTACGACGTTTTGAGTTATAAACGCCAAATCAAATCCAGGCCATCCATTCACCTTCATCTGACGGCCCAGATTTGATCTTGCATTTTAATAAAAGTGTCATAAATCCCTCACAAAATCAACGACACAAACCCCCTTCCTCGTACCCCTGTAGCACACTGCCTCTGCCGTCCCTCCGCCGTGAGCCACAGCCGGAATTCGCCCCACGGCGGTGGCCGGCGTCCAATGACCGCCAAAATTCCACTGTCACCTCTTCTTTACACCCCCTTTCCATATCCGGCCATGATTTCTTTCAAATCCCACTCAAAACCCTTGAAACAGTCAAACCCTAGCCGCCGCCGGCGAACACCGGTCACTCCAATCCACCCCAAAATGACACTCCATGATCCTCCCTTCTCCCTCATCTCAAATCTGCAAATTGTTTCCTTCAAAACCTATCCCAGCTTGTCGAATATTTATTTAAAAGTTTTCCAGCCAAAACGCCACCGTCCCCAATCACCACCAAATTAATACCGTATAACCACCTGAGCCTCCTCTACACAACCCCCATAACCACTTGTCTCGAATGTGGCTGGAACAGTTTGAATCTTCAGTTGAAGTTTTTCCGGTGAAGTCCTAAATACACCAAATTATACCAGATTAGCATAATGTGATACTCTCACCCTTTGCCTGAAGGTTCAACCATCTAGGGCATTCAATTGTCACCTGAATTTGAAAAGTTGATTGACTTGAGTTTCTTTCAGTAAGTTTTGCCCCTGGGGTTTTCTTTTTCTTTGTTTGTTTTCCTATTTTTTCGTGCTTCTGTGTATTAGATTCATGTAGATGCTAATTGATAATATAAGTTTAATCTCGTCATTAGTCTAATTTTTGTTCTTTCTTAGTAAACCTGATTAGTATGTAGGTTAATTTGCATTTTTCTTTCTAATGATTGTTGTTCATTTATTTTAAATCCTGCCATTCCTGTTAATTTTGTTGTGTTTTAATTTTTGTTAGTCAAGCATGTTATTATAGAGTTTAGTTTAAGCTGTGAATAAATTTCTTCATATTAGTTGATATTGCTATAAATCTCATGTGTGAATTCTGCCCAGTTTGATTTTATGATTGGTTCAAATGATCAATTTTAGATTTAATTTCATCTGTCTGTTTAATTTGATTTTAAGGGTTGTTTGGTTATGAACAATTGGTCTCAGCATTTATTGATTAACTGTAGTTGAGTAATTGGTCTGGTTATAGCTGATAGTTTAAACTAGTGTTAGCAATTGTAGGTTGAATCCAAGGGTAACTTAGAAATTTAGGATTTTGTAGCACATGGTAGTTGAAACTAGAACCTCCTAAGACCTTCCAAAGTAGGACTTTAGTATAATTTCAGTAATTGTAGTGTATTAGCTTGTGACACAAGTTAGAAAATAAGGGACTAATCTGAAAATAAATAAGGGACTAAATTGTAAACAGAAAATTGAGGGTCTGCCCTCATCTTTGACCATAAAAGGGCATGCCCTTTACTTCGTTCACAATTTTTGGAGTCCAGAATTCTTCCCAAAATATCTTATAGTTTCAGATTCAAAAACTAGATCTGAAAGTCTAAGTCTCTTTTTCATCTTAAAAATCTCCAGAAAAAAAATACACAAAAGCTACAGAAAAAAAAAACTGTTACATTGAGTTTCCTAGCCTAATTGTGAGTTATAGCAATTGATCTTTGTGAATTGGTTGCCTTCGAGTTGAATTTATGGTTTGCTGAAGTTACAGAATGTTTTGGGTGCATTTTCACGTTCATTTGGGTCGTTCAAGTTGTTAATTTCTTTGTCCTGTTTGATTTCGAACTGTTTTGGATTGCTGAATCATTTCTGGGCTGTTGCTACTCGTTTACTGACTGCTACTGATCCCTCTTACTTCTTATCCCTTTCTGACTTCCAGGTACACATCTTGAATCTCACTGTTGTGTAGATCTTCAGCTGAAACATGAATGAAGTGGAAGCCTATTTTTGATGAAATTGCCAATTGATTTACTGATTTCAATATAGTTTGATTGTAATAATTGAACTGGTGAAACTGTTATGTATAATTTTGCTCATTTGGACTATTAAGTGTGTGCTTGAGTATTTAGAGTTACATATCAGTTCATCTTAAAGGACATCCATAGTGTTCTGTGTGTAGTGAGTTGTTAGACTATAAGAACCTTATTTTTTTCTCAAATTTGTATGACTATGATCTCAGTTGTAGCATAGGTAATGCCCCTGTATATGTAGAAATGTGAAACTTAGATCTAGAATGTGAAGCTCCGAATTCTGGTAGATTATTTGCTTTTCATTATGTTGCTTCATGTATTAGAACAGGTGAGGATAACATTTAACGTTAATCGCATATTGTTGGGCTTGTTTGCATATTGTTGGGTCCATTTTGTTTCCCAATCAGTCTTACACCTTCAATAATGTCTACGAACTCACCAGTAGCAAAATAATAAAATTAGACGAGTCTTAAATTAATTCGAATGATCAATGTATCCTCAATTTGAATAGGTGAATAATGGACTTTCTGGTGTTAAATTGTTGAATACATTTCGAGTGGCGTGATGCATTTTTAGTAAATACGTGCGTAAATTAAATTGAAATATGGTCTGGTTTAATGGTCTGGGCTCAATAGTCCATTTTCAGAAGCATAAGCCTCAAGGCCTCAATGAATGACCTAGGCCCAGTTCAACGCTTGTGTACGTTTGAGCCTGGTCCGAAGTCTGTTTTGGCCAATTTACGTTGTGTACCTTATTTTAAATTTCTTTCGTTGGGCTTATCTTGGAGCCTAGTGGCTGAAATGTAGTGCAAAATCACCATTTCGACCAATAACAAAATAATTAAGATTTTTTCTTAAAGACAAATAAAAATAGAAAAATCATAATTGCTTTAGGTTTGCCTTTAAATAAGTGATGAGACGAGACTCACCAAATGAAATACAAATGCGGAGACCTCAATAAATGCTATATAAAAATACTTAGAATTCGGGAGGACTGCTTAGCGAATTTTACGGTCTTCCCCAAAGATAATAAACGTGTAGTTGCTTTAGGTGCCTATTTTAATAATATTAACTTCCTAAATACGGGTGCACATTTATGTGACCCAAATCTAAATCTCAACGAAGTTGAAATATATCAAAAATTACGGGTGCACTGGTGCAATGTGGTTCGAGATGCATTTTCATGATGTTGCAATTCTTATAAAAATAAAAAAATATAATAATAAAAGAGGGCTCTAATAAAAGGCACATAGGTTAGAATATGTTCTGAAATCAGATAAAATCAAATACAATAGTTGAGCGACCGTGCTAGAACCACGGAATCCGGGAATGCCTAACACCTTCTTCCGGGTTAACAAAATTCCTTAATCGGATTTCTGGATTGCGGACTGTTAAACAAACTCGACAATTTCCTTGGTTCGGGATTCAACCGGTGACTTGGGACACCATTAATCTCCCAAGTGGCAACTCTGAAATCTTAATAATTAAATCCCGTTCCGATTGTCCTTTAATTGGAAAAACTCCTTTATACCCTTTCGGGATGTAGTAGGTAAAAAGGAGGTGTGACAGCTCTGGCGACTCTGCTGGGGAATACAAACCCATAACTTCGGTTCAGGGTTTAAGATTTCGAGCTTAGAATAATTGTTGCGTTTGGCTTTATCTGATTTTCCTACATGTTCCATGCCTAATGTGCAAAATGTGCTTTATCGCTTCGATATTATTTGAACTGTATATATAAACTGTGCCGAAACCCTTCTCTTCTCACCTCCGGGGATGTGCTTACTGGTTGAGACTCCCTATTCTATTAGTGTCATACCTTGAAATAAGAAAGAGGTCGGACAAGTTACTAAGCCGGACGATCCCGCGGGTCCCCGGTACGTAGCCCCCTCCTCGACTCGAGTTGTCCGCTCGTAGTCTAGAACACATACTCAGTATTTGAACCTAGAATAACTTGACTTCATGCCGTATTCCTAGTAGGAACGCTTATCTGCATCACGTGTATTTTGACTTAGGGGACTCAACACAGGGGTTGGGTTCGTCTAGGACAGGTGCACCCAAAATAACAGACCATCTTGATGCATCCTATGTGATAAATGTCGCATTTATTCAAAGGTAAAAGGGTCATTTGGCGGACCAATGATAACTGAGGGCAAATGAAAAAAAAATAATGAAAAAAAGATAGTGAAAATTGAAAAATGAGAAAAAGGAAAAAAAGAGGGTGAGGTGTAAAAATAAAGCGAGTATGACCCATTTATGTTTTTCTTTACATTTTGTTAAGGAAAAGGAAAAACATGAAAAAATTCAAAAAGATTTTGCATTTGTTTAATCATTTTTCAAAAATCAAAAATCAAAGCAAAGGGGAAAAAGAAAATACAAAAAGATTTTGCATGTTTCATTATTTTCAAGGAAAAGACAAAAAATATGTTTTCTCTAAATTAGCTATTTTTTTTATTCTCACCCGTATTCAATCTGCCCGAACTACGCGAACCTGATTCTCGGGGCGGGATACGTAGGCAACCCACATAGGGTCTGGTCTTCCTAGTAAATCTTAGGTTCTTGGCTTTGCGGGGTCCTAGCCAAATTTTGCACTTCTAGCCAATTTTTGGCTAAATAAGTCATTTTACAAAAATAGCCTCAATCAGGTCTTGTATGTGTCCAGTAGCGAGTATTATTGTCTCACCTAGTGTTGGGTTGAGTTTTTATTTCCATACAGGTGTGGATTTACTTACAGGAGCTGGAGCTTGACAGAGCCTAAGACATCTAGCCAGGATCACTCATTCAAATGTGGATTAAAAGAAGATTTTCTTTTCTTTTGTTTTTTGAGTCGGGTTTTTTATATTTTATTTTACGCCATCTTTTACCTTTTAGTTTTGAATAGTAATGTCTAGTTTTATTATTATTATTGTATTTTCTATTTTTGTATTTGAAAAGGTGTCTAATAAATCAAAAATTAAAAAAAAAAAGAGAATTGCATTTTATATTTCCGATAGGAATTTTCCTTAGAATACTAATTGTAGAAATAAAATATATATATATATTTTTGAGGTGGTTTTTCTTTTAGGAAACTAATATCTAGGACTTAAAATAAAATTATTTTTATATTTCCTTTAGTATATTAAGACTAAAAATTCAAAAAGTAAAAAGAGAATTTTTTTCAGAACTTTGTTAAAAGTTTTATTTAAGGTATTAATCTCAAAAATTCAAAAAAAAGATTTTCTTTCGAGATGTTTCTTTGCGAAATTAGTGAAAAATAAAAAAAAATTCTTTTCATTAGAATTTTAGGATATTGTACATAGATAATAAAAATACTTTATCTGTTGTTTGTCATTAGAATTTCTTCTTTAGATAATCAAAATTGAAATCCAAAAAAAAAAATTGTTTTATCTTTTGCATTGTTTGTTTCGAAATATTCCGTCAGGATATCAAATGAAAATTCAAAATAATGTTTCTGTGGTTTATTCTTTATATTTCCTACTTTAAAAATAAAAAAATAAAAGGAAAAAAGAATCAAAAAATATTTTTCCCTTCTAGGATAGATTATTTTTTTCAAAAGAAAAAAGAAACAAAAAAAATAGAAAAAACACGCTCGTTAAGCTTGAGTTTAGAATATGTTATAAACATTAAGTCTAGAAAATTCCAAAAAGAAGGACTTGCTTCTTTTATTTCTCTTTTCTCATCAGAGTAGTCATTAAAGAAAAAAAAGAAAAAAAAAGATAAATTGTTAGTTTGCTTGCTTTTTTCTCGATCTTCCAGAACTACGCAAAAATTTGATTCATGCGGGGTCATGATACGTAGGCAACCTACATAGGGTTCGATCGAATTGATTTTTTTTTAATTTACTAAAGGAAAATAAAAAAAGAGGGAAAAAAGAGATGAAATCATGGGATGTGAGAAATGAGAGGGAAGAAAAAGAGCGATAATCACAAAAGGAAAATGTGAAGCAAAATGAGCGAGCAAACAAGTGCTAGAAAAACAAAGAAAGGAGAGAGGTTAAAATGAACAAATTGGGATGATGCTAAGTGACCTTATGACCCTCGAAGTCATTCTAGAACCGTTAATTGTTGATAGGTGCATTGCACGCAATGTGATATTATTACCTGATAAATGCCCTAATGTTAACGTGATGGCTTCACTTTAATTTGTTGTACTCATAGCAGAAAAGTAGTTGGTTTGTGGTTTTCAAAGTGGTAACTCCTCTCTACAGTACAACGACAAAAGGCAATGGTAGACAACAACAAAACTGGATTGGTTGACACCGGGGCCCGAAAGCAATTGGTTGAACAGAATAATGGGTTGGTTGAAGAGGTACGACTGTTAAGACAACACATGGCAGACATGTATTAGGCCTGGATGACTGGGAAGGCACCACCCCCGCCATCGCCGATTTTTCCAGATGCTGCCCTTACCCAAACTCCCAACACAATGCCAGATGATCCTCCATATTCTCCAGATACACCCGCTTATCACAACTTTTCCAACCACCCTGGTAGCTCCATCCCTCATCCTCCAATTACCTCTCCCCGAAATTACCCTCATGTCATATCCACTACCCCAAACAAAGAATACCCACTCAAAGCTCACAATGCCCAATATCACCCCCAGAGGTTGCTCGCAAGGTCCTTGATTCATACAAGAGGAGTTCCCGGGATGAGCTTCATGCTGGAAATGAAAAGGTTACAGGAAGAGAAGGGCGAGATGGGGTACTGTGACGACCCAAAGGGTCATCAGCGTATTTCTCCCTTTTTCCGCACTTCCGAGGCCTTGAAAACCTCAATTTCAGTTACCTCGATTTGCGTGCACAATCCGGGCGCGAAGCCGAAAAGTTTTTATGTTAAAATATGTGAATTCTATGAAAAATTTAAAGAATTATGATATTAATATTGATATAATTGACTTTGGTCAACATTTTAGGTAAACGGACTCGGACCCATGATGTAAAGGTCCCGAGAGGTCCGTAGAAAAATATGGTATTCGGGCATGTGCCCGGAGTCGAAATCCAAGGTCCAGAACCCCGGTAAAAGAATTATTCTGTTAAATTGTTTTCTGAAATTACTAAGGAAAAATGGAAACGAAAATGAGTTAGAAAATATAGGTATCGGGCTCGTATTTTGGTTCCGACGCCTGGTACAAGTCTTAAATATGTGTTAAGCACTATATGTAAATTTTGGTTGAAAACGGACGTCGTTTGACGTGTTTCGGACATAAATAGCTAAAGTTGGAAGTTATGAACTTTGGAATGAAAATTTTGAGTTTTGGGGTGTGATTCTTTGATNTTTGGTTGGGAGCCCCGAGGGCTCGGGAGTGATTCGGAGGTGGTTCGGAGTAGTTTTACACTTGAAAACTCATCAGATTTTTCTGCAATATTGCATAGTGATTTTGTTCTTCGCGAACGTGGCCCCAAGCTCGCGTTCGTAGGGCCTTGGCATTTCCTTGATTCGCATTCACGAACCCGTCCTTACGTTTGCATAGAGTCAGTCCTGTATTCTTCGCGTTCGCGATTGGGTCCATGCGTTCGCGAAGCTTTAGGTCGCTTCTCCACCGCGTTCGCGTGAGGCCCAACGCGTTTGCGTAGACCAGTCTTTGGGCACCTATATTTTTCTTTTTCACGTTCGCATTCCTTGTTCACGAATGCGATAGTTTCCAACATTTATTCATCGCGAACGCGACCCTACTGTCGCGAACGCGTAGACCAAAAATGTCCAGTGATTTTAAAAACTCAAAAACAGAATGGTTGCGGGATTTTTCATCACTTTTCACACGAGCTCTCCTCTCAAACCCTCCATAGACGAAATTCAAGCTCTCCTTCCTTCATAACTCTTTGGGTAAGTAATATTAACATCATTCTCTCATTATTTCTTCATCTAATCACTAAAATCCTAGCCTAAAAACATGAAATCAAAGTAGAAATTAGGGCTTTTGGGTAGAGTTAGGTTTTTGGGAATTTTGGGCGATTCAACCTCAATTTGGGATCAAATCTTAAACACATTATATATTTGAACTCGTGGGGTTATGGGTGATTGGAATTTGGTCTGAGCCTCGAGTTCGGACCATGTGGGCCCGATGTCGAATTTTGGTAATTTTGGGAGAATGATAGGAAATTCATTTCTAGGCTATGGAATTGTGTTTTTAAGCCATTATTGATAATATTGAGCTAATTATGGCTAGATATCATTGTTTCGGAGTTGGATTCTAGAGGAAAGGCAATGTTAGAGGCTTGATTGCTATTTTCGGACCGAGGTAAGTGTTTGTTCTAACTTTGGCTGGAGGGATTAGGACTAGGATGTTATTTGCTATTTGCTAAATGTGGAGTACGGTGTATAGGCATGGTGACAGTTATCTATGCACCTGAGTTTATCATGATCATGGGTCTTATATGTGTTAGATTCAGATTTAATGATACATCTGTATTGCTTGGGTTGATGAGTATCATATATTGTGATTGGAGTGGCTTATTGGAGAATTTGGGCTCGGAGTAGAAATTGTATCCAGGAAATAGGTGATAAAAAGTGAAATGTGTAGCGATTGGTCCCTTGCCGGGACGTAAGTAATTATTATATTCTCCCTTGCCGGGATGTTTGAATTGATAATTGAATTCCCTTGCCGGGACTTTCTATTGATGGTTGTTACTTCCCTCGCACTTGAGTTGCGGTCATTGTCTGGGCGAGTTCTTGATATTAAATGTTGAGGATCGGGTTGCACGCCGCAACGGTATTAATTGTTGAGGATCGGGTTGCACGCCGCAACGGTGATATATGTTGAGGATCAACGGAGTATAGACTGTGTGTGTTGTGTTCGTATGTAGAGACTTCCTGTGTTTTCCTTATCAGTGTTATTGGTCAGTTTCGTTTCTTTACGGATAATTTTCTATATTTTGATTGTAGTATTCCCCCAGCACGTCTCTCCCCTTTTGTGCTTAAATTGGTATATTTCCTGTTATTGCACATATATCTGTACAGGTTATTTGTGGTAAGTCCTGTCTAGCCTCGTCACTACCTCGCTGGGGTTAGGCCAGGCACTTACTAGCACATGGGGTCGGTTGTGCTGATGCTACACTCTGTGCATTTCTTTTGCACAGATCAGGACGCGGCTTTCGGACCGCAACAGTACTAGACCGGCAGCAGGCCTCACTCCAGGGACTCTTGAGGTAGCCTCGTAGACATCCGCGGGCTCGGAGTCTCTTCTATTTTTATTCAGTTTGTTAGCTTTTGTATTGAAACAGACTGTTATACTTTCCTTCATACGGTTGTATTTAGTAAATCTTAGAAGTTCGTGAGTGGTGACACCAGGTTCTGGGTAGAGACATGTTTCAGACTTCCGTAAATCTTTGGTTTCATTTTTATTCAGTTTGTTAGCTTTTGTATTGAAACAGACTGTTATACTTTCCTTCATACGGTTGTATTTAGTAAATCTTAGAAGTTCGTGAGTGGTGACACCAGGTTCTGGGTAGAGACATGTTTCAGACTTCCGCAAATCTTTGGTTTCATTTTTATTTAAGTTTAAAGTCTTCCGTATTCGTTTTAGTGATTGTCATTTATTATATTATTGAGATTTATCAGAGAATGTTAAAGTTTGGCTGGCCTAGCTCCGTTAGTAGGCGCCATCACGACTCCCGATGGTGGGAAATTGGGATCGTGACAAGTTGGTATCAGAGCTCTAGGTTGTATAGGTCTCTCTACTCATGGACAAACAAGGTAGAGTCTGAGGGATCGGTACGGAGACGTCTGTATTTATCCCCCAGAGGCTACAGAGTTAGGAAAAATTTCACTTTGTTCTTTCTTGTCGTGCGATTCTGTTTCTCAAATACTGATTGTCCTTCTACTATTCTTTCGCAGATGGCGAGAACACGTGCTTCTTCTTCTACCGCGCAGCAGCCCGAGCCCCCAGCAGTAGCTCCCGTGAGGGGCAGAGGCCGAGGCTGTGGTAGGGGCAGAGCTCAGCCCCAGGCAGCAGTTCCAGAGGTGGAGCCTCATACTGACTATGATGAGGAGGTTTCAGCCCCAACAGCTCCAGTGGGCCCAGCTCATGTCCCAGGAGGGGTCATGTTCACTCCAGATATTCAGGATGCTCTAGTCAGATTGGCAGGCTTTATGGACAGTGTCACTAGATCGGGTTTGCTGCCAATAGCACCAGCCACCTCTCAGGCAGGCGGAGGGGTTCAGACTCCTACTATGCGTACTTCGGAGCAGGTAGCTCCCCGGACTTAGGTTCCAGAGGTTCAGCCCATAGTTGCAGTTCAGACAGGTATTACAGCTCTGGCCGGCGATGGAGCGGCCATGTCTTCGGATGTTTTGTGGAGACTTGATCGGTTCTCCAAGCTTTTCACCACCACTTTCAGCGGTGCTTCATCAGAGGATCCCCAAGATTTTTCTATTCAGTTGCCATGAGATTCTCAGGACCATGGGTATAGTGGAGACCAACGGGGTCGATTTTTGCACCTTCAGGCTTGCAGGGTCCGCCAAGACTTGGTGGAGAGACTTTTGCCTATCTAGACCATTAGGGTCTCCATCTTTGACATGGGATCAGTTTGCAGAGTTGTTCTTGGAGAAGTTTCTCCCTGTCACTCAGCGGGAGGCACTTCGTAGGCAGTTTGAGTGCCTCCAGCAGGGCTCCATGACAGTTACTCAGTATGAGACTAGATTTGTTGGCTTGGCACGCCATGCAGTTGTGATACTCCCTACAGAGCGAGAGAGGGTCCGAAGATTTATTGATGGATTGATTCAGCCGATCCGTCTTCAGATGGCCATGGGAGTTGGTAGTGATATTTCCTTTTAGGAGGCGGCCAATGCGGACCGCAGAGTTTAGATGGCCCTCACACGGGGAGGTGGTCAGATGTCGGACAAGAGGCCTCATCATTCTGGTAGATTCAGTGGTACCTCATTTGGAGGTAGGGATTCCTATGGTAGAGGTCCGGCACCAAGGCCCTTTCAGTCAGCTATTCAGGATTCTCATGGTATTCTGGGCAGTGGTGGTTCCCAGCAGTATCATTCAGATTAGCAGCCTATCAGTGCACCTCCACTTCAGAGCGTTCGAGGAGGTCATTCAGGGCAGCAAGGTCAGTCCCAGTTTTCTCAGTTGCCGCATTCGGCTGGGTGTTACGAGTGTTGAGATCTCAGTCACATTAAGAGATATTTCCCGAGGTTGAGAGGTGCTCGGTCGCAGCAACAGGGCTCTCGTCCCATGATTCAGGCAGCAGGTGATCCACCGGCCGCCCAGCTAGCAAGGGGTGGGGGTAGAGGCCATAGAGGTGGATGTAGAGAGCATAGAGGTGGAGCTCAGACCGACAGAGGCAGAGGACAACCAGTGGTTGATCGTCCTAGAGATGCAGTTCAGGGAGGTAGGGCCCAGCCCCGGTGTTATGCTTTGCCAGCCAGGCCAGAGGCCGAGTCATCAGATGTTGTGATTACAGGTACTATTCTAGTTTGTGACAGGGATGCTTCAGTGCTATTTGACCCTGGGTCTACGTATTCATATGTGTCGTCTTATTTTGCTTCCTACTTGGGTATGCCTAGTGATGCCTTGGGTATTCCGGTATATGTATCCACGCCAGTGGGTGATTCTATAGTGGTCGACAGAGTTCATCGCTCATGTGTAGTAATATTTGAGGGTATTGAGACCCGTGTTGATCTATTGCTTCTAGACATGGTTGATTTTGATGTTATATTGGGGATGGATTGGTTGTCCCCGTATCATGCTATCTCTGATTATCACGCCAAGACCGTGACCTTTGCTTTACTAGACTTGCCCCGATTGGAGTGGAGAGGGACCCCAGGAGATGCCACCCGCAGTGTTATTTCATATGTTAAGGCTCGACACATGGTCGAGAAGGGGTGTTTAGATTATTTGGCATATGTTCGTGATTCCAGTATAGAGGTTCCTTTAATATCACTCAGTTCCTATTGTTCGGGAGTTCCCAGAGGTTTTCCCTTCAGACCTACCGGGTATGCCGCCTGACAGGGATATGGATTTTTGTATTGATCTGGCTCCAGGCACTCAGCCTATTTCTATTCTGCCGTATCGCATGGCCCTGCCAGAGCTGAAGGAGCTAAAGGATCAGCTGCAGGATTTGCTTGAGAAGGCTTTATCAGGCCTAGTATTTCTCCTTGGGGTGTGCCAGTTCTATTTGTGAAGAAAAAGGATGGATCGATGAGGATGTGCATTGATTACCGGCAGCTGAACAAGGTAACAATAAAGAACAAGTACTCATTGCCGAGGATTGATGATTTGTTTGACCAGTTGCAGGGTGCGAAGGTATTTTCAAAGATAGATTTGAGGTCAGGTTATCACTGTCACACCTCCTTTTTCTCTTACATACTTATGTACCACTTATTAATACTACACCCCGGGAAGGGATATAATAATAAAAAGGGAAGGAGTTTTTTCCAATTAAAGAACAGTCGGAACGAGATTTATTTATTAAATTTCAGAGTCGCCACTTGGGAAAATAATGATGTCCCAAGTCACCGGTTTAATCCCGAACCGAGAAAATTATGACTCTGTTACAGTCTGCGAATCAGAAATTCGGATAAGGAATTATGTTAACCCGGGAGAAGGTGTTAGGCACTCCCGGATTCCGTGGTATTAGTACGGTCGCTCAACTGTTGTTTTTGTTTTTATCTGATTTTTATATGCTTCATTTTTATGCATTATTAATGTCTCGCTTTGTTATATTTAAGAATTACGACGTCGTGAAAACGCATTTCGAGTCACACCGTACCAGTACGCCTGTGATTTTAGTGCATTTCAACTTCGCCGGGATTTGGATTTGGGTCACATAAATGTGCACCCGTATTAGGAATGTAATATTATTAATCGCGCCTAAAGTATCTACGTATTTATTAATTTTGGGAAAAACCGTAAAATTCGCTAAACGGTCCTTCCTAATCTAGAGTTTTTATGTTAAGACTTATTTGGGGGCCTCGTGTATTTTCACATTTGTAACGAGGCTCATCCCTTATTTTTAAAAGG
>MU761183.1:56508-66919 GCA_026770625.1 Nicotiana glauca | reverse complement strand
CCATATCATCATCCTCTAGGAACAAATTCTTCATGGCTGCCAATGTCTCATCTTCTTCGGACCCGTATATAGTATATACCGGCTGGAAGGTTTGATCCAGGCTAGGTATTGGAAATTCCAACGGATAGTAGGGGCCGCGCCATGGTGGCGACCAATTCTGGAATTCCTTCCAAGTATAATCATACCCTAAGACAAAGGTAGTGCCATGTTTCTTTAATTTGATGGGCTTAGTGATCCCCTGAAGATTTTTACCGAGCCCCTTTCCAGGCTCGTAACCACACCAATTTAGGATGCTTTCAATCTTGTTATCCCACCACTTGTCTTTGTCTACATCGTTGACCCTTTCGATGCGGTGGTATGTCTCTCTACCTATTCTCCTTCTGCCTCCGATCATTGGGATGGTCTGGCGACTGTATATGGGATTACTACTGTCGCCATGAATGATCACTTCCTGGTGATTCCATTCGAACTTTACCGCTTGATGTAGGGTCGATGCTACGGATCCAGCAGCGTGGATCCAGAGGCGTCCTAATAGCAGGTTGTAGGATGCCGGGACGTCTATTACTTGGAAGTCGACGTCGAACCACATTGGTCCCATTTGCAAGCACATGCTGATTTCTCCAATAGTAGATCTTTGGGACCTATCGAAGGCTTTGACATTGATAGCCCCGTCTTTGATCTCGTGCAGGCCTTTTCCCAAAGTTCTGAGAGTTACAAGTGGGCATATGTTGAGGCTGGATCCTCCATCGATCAGGACTCTGGTGATGAAATAATCTTCATATTGCACAGTGATGTGCAGTGCCTTGTTATGACCCAAACCCTCTGGTGGCAATTCATTTTTGTGGAAGGTTATTTTGTGGCTTTCCAGCACTTGCCCCACCATATTCACCATCTCTCCTCCGGTTATATTGTTGGGCACATAGGCTTCGCTCAGTATCTTCATTAAGGCATTCTTGTGAGCATCTAAACTTTGCAGAAGAGCCAGGATAGATATTTGTGCTGGTGTTTTATTCAACTGTTCAGCGATCGAGTACTCCTTAGCCTGTGTTTTCCTCCAAAGATCGTCGAGTCCTTTTTCAATAGGCCGTCCTGAGGATTGCTTACCGGACTCAGATAAGTGCTCTGGGGTGTAGACCCTCCCTGTTCTAGTCATTCCTTGTGCGACAATCGTTTCTCATGTCTTTGTCTTTCCTTTCCTCCTAGCTTCGACAGTGTAATCCCATGGTATGGTATTTGAGTGGAATGGTGTCATGTCAATCATTGCCACCGGAATAGGCACCCTTAGTAGCAACACATCAATTTCAAAGGGTGTAGGTGCCTTTGGAATCCCAAACTCAACTTCGATCGGCCCAGACGCCTTTGCAAAAGGAGGTGCTTCAAATTCAAGTGGTACAGACATATTTACTTCATCATCCTTGGAGGGCTGATTCTGCACAACCATTGGGTTAAGGGTAACTGCTGGCTTCTTTGGTTCATCCCCTTCTGCAATCAAACCTATCGACCCTTTGGGGTCCCAATCGTCCTCGATCTCAATCATATGAACGTCTCCACCTTTGTTGTCAGGCAGGGGGTTGTTACTAATATTAGGAGTGGGCTCCTTTGCTACGATGACCTTTTTGTCGATCTGAGTCTAAATCTTGTCTTTCAAGGAACGACATTCGTCAAGGGTGTGCCCCTTCATGCCGGAGTGATACGCACAGGTCTTGGTAGGGTTGATCCACTAGGAGGGATTTTCTGGTGTTTTGGCTGGGATAGGAGTGACATAACCGGCAGCTTTGAGTCTCTCATATAATTGGTCGATTGGCTCAGCGATGGCTGTGTACTGCCTGGGAGGTTTTCGGTCGAAATTTGGTCTGGGCCTTGGGAAATTTTGGTGGGTAGGTGGCGATTGGTAGTGAGTGGGTTGAGTGTTATAAGCTTGGTAAACAGGTGCTGGTTGAGAGTATCTGGGTGGAATGGGTTGATATGTGAGATGTGGAGTAGATTGGTAAACGGGAGGTGGATAGGAGGGTGCGAGTGCTTGGTAATTTGGGATAGGCTGATATGTAAGTGGAGGTGATGGGTAGGTGTGGTATTTTGGTGGTGATTTGGCTCCCTGTGCGATCATCACGGCACTTACATATTTCTTCTTGGACGCGCCACCAGTTTGTAAAGCTTTATTGGTGGCTTACAATGCTTCAAGATTTGTTACCATACCGTTCTTGATGCCCTCCTCGATTCTTTCTCCGATTTTGATGATATCATAGAACTTTTAACCCTCGATCAGCATCAATCTTTCATAATATTGTGTATCTTGAGCCCGAATGAAGAACCTATTCATTTGTTCTTCTTCCAGGGCTGGCCTGACCTTCGCAGCTTCTGACCTCCAACGAGTAGCATACTCGCGGAATGTCTCGGTGGGCTTCTTCTTCAAGTTTTGTATGTAGAACACATCCGGTGCTTTTTCCATATTGAAAGGGAACCTGTTCAAGAAGTCCGTTGCCATACCTACCCAATTCGTCCATTTTTTGGGGTCCTGACTGATGTACCAGGACAACGCATCTCCTTTCAAACTCCTTATAAAGAGCTTCATGCGGATTTTCTTGTCTCTTCCAACCCCTACTAACTTGTCACAATAGGTCCTCAAGTGAACCCTGGGATCTCCGGATCTATCAAATATTTCAAATTTGGGAGGTTTGTACCCCTCCGGAAGTTCAACATCTGGCCGAATGCATAAGTCTTCATAGTTCAGCTCCTCAATGCCTTTGCTACCTTTGACACCCTGGACCCGACTAGTTAACTTCTTGATCTCAGCTTCTAAGTTCCTGATGAAGGAGTCTTTGTCATCAGACTCCGATGCATTTAAGATCGATTGGGTGTAGTGAGGTATGGTATCCACAAAGATAGGAGTGTTATGGAGGTGGTTTTTTGTGGTGTTTGGTGGCTCGGGAAATGGAGCATTGTAGTAGGTTTAAGCATGGGTAGGTTGTGTTTGTGGTTGCAGGGTGTTTTGTGGAGGTGCGGGGTTTTGGGTGTTGATATCAGGAGCAGAAGAGAGAATGATAGGCTTTCCAAGTTCCGAACTTGGTCCAACTCTTCCTGGAATTTCAGCAATTTCTGCTCAAGATGAGCAGCAGTTCCCTTAGCAATTGGGGTACCCTGAGAAGTTTCTTCCCTTTCAATCTCCTTTCTAGCACTTGTGTTTTCCATTCTTCATTTTCTCTTGTTCCGGACAAGACTCGGAGGAAGAGGAGGTGGAGGGCCCTTGGATCTTGTAGAATATGTTAATGGTACCAGAATGCGCGAACTAACCTTTGGGGAGGGGAGTAAAAAATAAAAGAAAAAAAAAACAAAAGTGGACTGGTTTAACACATGTATTTAGATAGAAAGTCCGCATTAGGCAACTCGGATCCAATTGTCGGAAGTTAAGGTATTTTAAGCAAGTGATTTAGAAAATACTGGTCTCAGAAAGAAGTAATTGCAGAAGAGTTTTGAAAAGGAAGTATAGATTGCAGCAAGTTAAAAATGAGTGTTAAAGAAAGGTAGGCAGACTGCCTGAACATAGAAATAATTGTAAAGAATTTCAGAGAAAAAGGCAGAATTTTTAAGAAAAAGAATGAACTGCAGAACTATATTTAAAAGATGAGTTCAGGAAAACCAAAGTTTAGTATGAAAATGTTTAGCAGAACATTAAGAGAGAAACTGTTTCAAAAAAAGATGCAGATTTGAAGAACTTAAAAGTATACTGGTCCAAAAGGTTTATTAAAAGATGGAGGCTTTTGAAAATGTTACTGAATTAAGATGTTTAAGGACCAGTTAACAGACTCCTATTGCTTAAAATGAATTAATCGCGTTTGATATAAGATCCTATAGGCATGATATCTACATTCGATTTTTAGACTTTTTATTGAATTGATGAAAAGATGATTGTTTGATTAGCCCTATAGCTTGCCTAACGAATATGCAGTCCTAAAGACATGATTTCTATATGCATTGATTTACATGAACATTAAAGTCCTATAGGCAAGATTTCTAATTGTGTGCAATATGATTAAACATTAAACCTTATAGGCATGGTACCTAGGTGACTTGTAGAGTAATTAAACGTTAAACCCTATAGGCAGGATTTCTAGTAGGAAAATTAAAGTCCTAAAGGCATGATTTCTACCCTTTATTGATGCAAGAAAGTAAAACCCCTCCCACACCCTTTCACTAATTCCCCAATTTTTTTATACAAATTATTACAGAACCAGAAAAGAGGAAAGAAAATATAAAATACATCAAAATTACAGCTAGATCCGAGAAGCCTAATTCAATCTTAATGTCCACTAACATATGATTAACCAACTTCCAGAACCCAAATTTCCAAAGCCTTCTCTTATCCAAAGTGTTTCAAAGTTCCAAGGAATCTCAAGGATTCTCGGCATTGCTTACACTCAAGATACCATTAGAATTAGAATAGTGCAATGTGGAATAGCCAGCCCTCAGGCATCCAAGTTCAGAGGGAGCTCAAGGTCCCAAAGCATGGCTTGCAAGAGATGGGGCAGAACTTAGATCTAGGAGTAAGTGTAAAGTGATAAGGGAACTATAACAAATGGTGGTCGTACCCAGCCATAGGTGCAGACTAACACACCCCTGACCATTTGTTTGGTCAAACAAGTTAAGAGCAGACCCTTGAGGGTCAGACCTGATTCTGAATGGTGATTAGGACACCATCAGACTCATGTCCAGGCTCAAACACATAAGAGGGAGAAGGGAAGTGGGAATTTATTGAGTTAGAGGTTCAAAGGGACCTAGTTCAGAGTCATAGACAGCAATGTGAAGTGTTGCTATGTCTTGAACTACAACTCACACACAAAAAAAGGGTAAAGGGAATGGGAGCTCACATAAGCATACTGCTTGGCAGAAACATAAGGAAAGAAAGCATAAAAGACTAGGAAATAAACACATGGTGAAGCAAAGCATAGTAGACCAAGAGGTAAACACATAGTGAAGAGGGCATTATTTAACTAGAACATACCAGGTGCAAAATAATGAAAACAACAGAATAGCAGAGTAAAAAAATAGTAGAAATGAGCAGGAGCAGACTTCAAGTTTGCAGCAGAACACTTGAGAGTTCAAGAGAACTCAGGAATTTCTCAGAAGGTAAAAGGAGAGTAGAGAACAGAGTGCTTGCTGCTATCAGTAAGAGAAGCAATTTGCTTGTGAGAGAGTTCAGTGCAGAAGAGTTGTATTTTCGAATGCAGAAAAAAGTTGTGTAAGCATGTGTGAAAGTAATGAATTGTAAGTGTAAGCCTATTTAGTGTAGAGAAGCTGTGTTTTTTTTTTTTGAAAGTGTAAAGGGGCAGCCCCTTTTATAGTGCAGAAAGCAGGTAAGAAAAAGGTAAGAAATAATTTGAAAATCAATCACAAAGATTTCCCTTCAGCCAAGGGATTGATTTCAAACGGGCATGATAAATGAGGAAGGGGAATAATTTGAAAACCTTTTCTAGAGTAGCGTAATAGGGGCAAATAAATAGGACATTATTTAAGGGAAATAGTTTGATAATACACGGTTTGGACCAAATAAGGAAAGACAATCAATTAGCAGTCAGTAAAATTAGGGCTTGAGTCTTAGCTCAAATGAATCCAGAAAGGTGAAGAGAAACTTAATTTTAAGAAAATCATCAACAATTAATCAAACCCTTTTGAAAAGGGACTCGGAATCAATCACAGGCTGGCCAAAGGCCTTTTGAAAGAGGAGAATTTGTCATATAAAAAGCATACAGACATGCACAAATAAGATAACATTGTATATAAAAAATCCAGGATTATAACAAAAGGTCGAGTCCAATTCATAGGCTCTGAATGAGTTCAAAAGAGAACCCTAGGGTTCTGACATAGAACCCTAGTCCGAACACCAGCTCAAACTTGTCAAAAATCCTAAATCCTACGGTCTCTAACGGAGAGGAGGAGGTGAGCCATTGAAATGGACTCAGAGGTCTCTTTTAGAGACTTGCGCAAAAATAAACATAAAGAACAGTAGGAAACACATATAATAGAAATCATGTAAGAAAATATGGCAGAGACGGTCATGCGAGTTTAGTCTAAAGGCAGAGGAAAATATAAAGTATAAAAAAAAGGAACAGAAAAATCAAGTTCATGCGTAGTAGAGAAGAAACACACGAGATAAACACGGATGAAACACGCATGAAGAAAAGAGAAGAAGAATCAGAAAGTTTTTCCAGAAACCCTAGTTTTGAAAATCGAATAATTTCAAAAGAAAAATTGGGAAAACCCCTAAAACATCGAATATAGCACAGATTTGGCATAGATCTAAGGGAAAACAAACAGGAAAACCTCGAATGGCTTTAGGACTTCTCAGAAACCCTAGAAATGAGAAGGCTTGGAAGAGGTCTGGTCTGTAGTCGATATGAGCCATAGCTAGGCTCTTAAGATTCGAATATGTCGGAACGGGGCCGGAGAGGCCATAGAACCTCAGATCTATGGAGGATCTGCTCGAACACCATCGAGGTCGAACCTCGAAATCTTCAACAAACATGACTTAGGAGTGAAGGAGAGTGAGCACAGGCCGTCCATGGCCTGAGAAGCCATGGGCTCCTATGAGATTGGTCGGAGAAGACAAAGGAAACAATTAGGGCTTTTTGAGTGTTTGAGAGCGTTTGAGAGAGAGAGAGAGAGAGAGAGAGAGAGAGAGAATTTAAGGGCAGCGGTCGAAGAGGGAATGAGGGTTAGGGTTAGGTCGTGTATAATTAAAAAGGAAAGAATGATTAAAAAGATTCCGAGTAGGTTTAGGCAATTGGGTCAGGGGTTGGAATTGGTCTGGTCCAATTTGGGTTTGAAATTGACTAAAATTGAAATGGGAATGTGGTTAAAACTGAAATGAATTGAGGCTACAATTGAAATAGCCAGTTTTCCCATTTTATATTTATAAAAATAATAAAAATGATTTAAAAATAAATTAAAGGCACTGATTCAATAAATAATATGTAAATATTAATTTAATAATATTGGGATCAATTTGTATTTATAAAAATGCTATTAAATCTTAAAGAGGATAGTATTGCAATTACATGCAATTTAGTTTTAAAATATCAAACGAATTTGTAAAAATATGCAAAAAAAATCATGTTAACTATATTTTGATGTAAATATGAGAATAAAATAAATTATTCTCCAAAATGGCAAGTTTCGGGAATAATTATTGAATTTTATGGTGCAAAAATAGAAAATCATTAAAAATGCCAAACCCCTTAGGTGTGCTTATATATGCACATATATATTATTTTGAATGTATTTTGGGTATATAAAAAATACATAGGGAAAAAATTGGGTATCAATACCGATCACGGATACGCTCCAATAATGAAGAACGAGCGACCGTGCAGGCTAACACTCTTCTATGCTCAGAAATGTCCAACCTCACAAGCCAATTGGCCAAAGCCTGAATATCCAAAGCAAGCAGTCTCTGGCTGACCAGAATATAAGCAAGACTACCCATGCTGGCGGACTTCCTACTCAATGCATCGGCCACCATATTGGCTCTCCCCGGGTGGCACAAAATAGTAACATCATAACCCTTCAATAGCTCCAACCACCTCCGCTGCCTCAAGTTCAACTCCTTCTGCTTGAATAAGTATTGCAAACTCTTGTGATCAGTGTACACCTCACACGTCACACCACATAAATAATGCCTCCAAATATTCAAAGCATGAACAATGGCTGCCAACTCTAGATCATGAACCGAAAGATTCTTCTCGTGGATCTTCAACTGCCTCGAAGCATAAGCAATGACTCTGCCATCCTGCATCAATATCACACCAAACCCAATACGAGAAGCATCACAGTTAACTGTATAAGGCCCTGAGCTTGTGGGAAAAACCAATACCGGTGCCGTAGTTAGAGCTGTCTTGAGCTTTTGAAAGCTCTCCTCACACTCGTCTGACCATCTGAACTGGGCACCCTTATGGGTCAACCTGGTCAATGGGGATGCTATAGATGAAAACCCCTCCATAAACCAACGATAATAACCTGCTAACCCCAAGAAACTCCGAATTTCAGTCGCTGATGCTGGTCGAGGCCAGTTCTTGACTGCCTCAATCTTCTTCGGGTCCACCTAAATACCCTCTGCTGATACAACATGACCCATAAATGCAACCGAACTCAAACAAAACTCGCACTTCGAGAACTTAGCATACAACTGACTATCCTTTAGAGTCTGAAGAACCACTCTAAGGTGCTGCTCGTGCTCCTCCTGGCCATGGGAGTACACTAGAATATCATCAATAAACACTATCATGAACAAGTCCAAATAAGGCCTGAACACTCGGTTCATCAACTCCATAAATGTTGCTGGGGCATTGGTCAACCCAAATGACATGACCAAAAACTCATAATGCCCATACTGAGTGCGGAATGCTGACTTAGGGACATCGGATGCCCTAATCCTCAACTGGTGGTAGCCAAATCTCAAGTCTATCTTTGAAAACACCTTTGCGCCCTGAAGCTGGTCAAACAATCATCAATCCTCGGCAGTGGACACTTGTTCTTTATCGTCACCTTATTCAATTGCCGGTAATCAATACACATCCTCATCGATCCATCCTTTTTCTTCACAAATAACACTGGCGCACCCCAAGGAGAAACACTAGGCCTACTGAAATCCTTCTCCAACAAATCCCGCAACTGATTCTTTAACTCTTTCAACTCCGGCGGGGCTATACGATACGGCAGAATGGAAATGGGCTGAGTGCCCGGAGCCAGATCAATACAGAAATCAATACCCCTATCGGGCGGCATACCCGGCAGGTCTAAAGGGAAAACCTCGGGGAACTCCGGAACATAATCAATAGATAGAACCTCTGTGCTGGAATCGCGAACATATGCCAGATAAGCCAAACACCCCTTCTCCACCATACGTCGAGCCTTCACATATGAAATAATACTGCGAGTGGCATGTCTTGGGGTCCCTTTCGACTCCAATCAGGGAAAGTCTGGCAAAGCCAAGGTCACGGTCTTGGCGTGACAGTCCAAGATGGCATGATACGGGGATAAACAATTCACCCCTAATATGACGTCGAAATCCACCATGTCTAAGAGCAATAAATCAACACGGGTCTCAAGACCCTCAAACACTACCACACATGAACGATAGACTCGGTCGACCACTATAGAATCACCAACCGGTGTAGATACATAAACAGGAACACTCAAAGCATCGCTAGGCATAAGGTGGGGTGCAAAATAGGATGACACATACGAATACGTAGACCAAGGGTAAAATAGCACTGAAGTATCTCTAATACACATCAGAATGGTACCTGTAATGTCTGCATCAGAAGACTCAGCCTCTGGCCTACCTCTGGCGACCTGAACTCCACCTCTAAGACCACTACCTCCATCTCTAACACCTCTGCCACCGCCTCCAGCTGGCTGGGCAGGCTGTGGAACCTTCGGTACCTGAATCATAGCACGAGAACTCTGATGCTAGAAGCTGCCATAAACTCGAGGGCAATATCTGACAATGTGCCTCGAATCACCACAAGCATGGCAATACCTCATCTGCTACGGCTGAGCACCCCTCAACCTCAGGCAAACCCTCCTGTTGTGACCATACTCACCACACTCATAACATCTACACGAACGCTGCAGCTGAAGGAACTGAGACTGACCCTGTCGACCTGAATGACCACCTGAAGAACCATGAGTGACCTGGAGAGCTGACTGAAAAGGCCTGGGAGGATGGCCTCTACCATAAGAACCTCTACCTCCTGATGAGGTACCACTGAATCTGCCTGCGTGACGGGGCCCCTTATCCTACCTATGACTGCCTCGATGTGGCAGGACCACCTCAACTCTACGGCCCATATTGGCCGTCTCCTAAAAAGTGATCTCACTCCCGGTCTGAGCCACTGCACCCGACTGATCTGCCACCTCTGGCTGAACTCCTGGAAGCAAACCCGCTCAAATGACACTCTCCATGAAGCCTGCCAATTGGACTAGAGCGTCCTGAAGAACTGAGATGGCAATGAACCCCTCTGGGACCTGAGCTGGGCCCACCGAGACTACTGGGGCTGGCACCCCCTCCTCCAAATCAACCTGAGGCTCCACCACTAGAGTTGTTGCTGGGGGCTCGGACTGTTGCACGGTAGAAGAGGAAGCACGTGTTCTCGCCATCTGTGGAGGAACAGAATAGAAATTCAATCGGTACTTGAGAAATAGAATCGCACGACAAGAAAGAACAAATGTGAAACTTTCCTAACTCTGTAGCCTCTGGGGGATAAATACAGACGTCTCCGTACCGATCCCTCAGACTCTACCGAGTTTATCCGTGAGTTGTGAGACTTATGTAACCTCGTGCTCTGACACCAACTTGTCACGACCCGAATTTCCCACCTCGGAAGTCGTGATGGCGCCTACTAATAGGAGCTAG
>MU761183.1:28998-44516 GCA_026770625.1 Nicotiana glauca | reverse complement strand
CTTTCCCTTTCGAATTCGGTTCCAACTCAATCAAATCTATACAATAAGGACTTCATAATATCAATATAGGCTAAACAAATCAAACTCAATGCCTACATATAGATTTCCAAACTTTCTTCCCAAAATTTTCAAAATTGCCCCCGGACCCGCTTAGCCAAAACACGAGGTTCGTACCAAAATTGAATCCCCCATTCACCCACAAGCCCGACTATATAATTTGTTTTCACATTCAACCCCAAAACGAGATCTAAATCAAGAAAATATAGAAAACCCTAACTCTACCCATTTCCCCCAATTTCTACCTAAATTACATGTTTTAAGCCTAGGATTTCAATAGATGATGATGGAAAATGAAGAAAATGAGTTAAACAATACTCACCCGAGAAGCTTTGGTGAAGAAATGCTCTAAAATAGCCTAGAAGCTTTGGAGAAGAAAGGGTTCGCGTATTTGATGAAAATTTTCCGTCACTGTTCTGTTTTGGACATTTTAAATAACTGGGCAAAATTACCCTTCCCGTTCACGGGAGCAAGGTCTCGTTCGCGAAGGGTTGACTCAACATACCATTGCGTTCGCGATGAGAAGGATGCAAACGCGAAGAGAAAGACTGGGGGAGGGGGTCCAGGGAATTGGCCTACGCGAACGCGTTAGCCTGTACGCGAACGCGGTGGGAAGGGGATAGGGACCTACGCAAACGCGGTCCAGTCATCGCGAACGCGAAGAAGAAAAGAGGGCTGGACCCTTAGAGTTCCATAATTCTACGCGAACGCGAACTAGTGATGCGAACGCGATGAAGAATGAAGCTGAAGCTTAACGCGAAGAAGAAAATCATNCTTGCCAACAAATTTATCAATTCATTTTGAATATTATGTCCAAGATAATGATTATGAATTTCATCATGTTTAATTCACCGAATATGCTCTTGCATGATCGGATCAAATTCTGCAATCATTTCAATTAGACTTAAAAAATTTCCGTTGGTTTCTTGATAGATCTTCTTATTTTTCTCCCTAAATGCCAAATTATTTTTCCCAAGAGTTTTTATCGAGAAAATAATTCTTGACAATATATTTTTCCAATACTCTCTATCTCTATTGATTTGATCTTGAACATCTTTATTAATTATTTTATTTTCCTGCAATCTCAATTCTAAATCAAGCCAAGCATTCATATTAATAATATGCTCGTTTGATGTTTCATGGGCTTTAAGCTTGGCACTACGGTTTCTCCAATCTCTACTACCTTCATTCGCTAGTTTACTGTTACTAATACTAGATGTTGTATTAAATAATTTGTAAAAAAAAAAAAAAAACTTTATCCAATTCTTATAATAAACTAACCATCTTCTTTCATGTCTTTCACCATTTGCCAATTTTTTTAAAATAATGGGTATTAAAAAAATATCTTAACAAATTATCATTTGGAAAATCTATGTCAGTAATTCTAATTGGCCCCTTTTTAACTAATAAATCCTCAACTTTGTATCAGTTTTAGTCCATTGACTAGGAGCATAAATATTTCTAGGAATGCAATTATTTGGTTCATTTATAAATTCTTGGTTTTCTTGAGGATTAATATCAAATTTCTCACCAGTTTCCTCCTCTTCTTCTTGGATAGTGTTATTATCTAACTCAACTAGGTTAGTGATTTATTCATCTTGAGAGCATTCTCCTATAATATTTGATTTAGTATTTTTATTGTTTGTTAAAAATTTATTAATAGCTCCTCTTTGGGATTGTATTAAAGATTCAACTCTTCTCTTTTTTTTTTTTAGGTTTTGAATAATCGGAATCATACTTTCTATTTGACATATTTGATTTTTAATAAATATTAAAAGGACAATATATACCTATATAATAAAAATATCAAGAAAATTAATTTAGAAGAAAAATAATACTAAAAATTAGAATAACAAAACCTGATTCAATTACTTGATATGAAAACAAATAGTTGTTGCTTCAATATTTTTGATGCAATATTTGGTATCCCAAAGCACAAACAATAAGCTTTCAACTTTTTCAATCTCCAGAATATTGCAAGAGGATTGTCTTGAAAGGAAAAAAATGGTACCAATGTAATGTAATATTTGTGAGAAAGGTATCAAAAGGAGATACTATTGCAAAAACCAAGAAGAATAGAGAAAAATGGCCAGATTCTTCAAACTTGGCCAACTTCATCTTTCACACATCATCCTATTTGATTTTTAGGCCCACTCTAAGGTCAAATGGCTATCCTTTCGTTTTACACAAAATTTGCAAGTATGTACAATTGTACTTCTTTACTTAAGTATTGAAGATATCTTAATTTTTTTTATTTTTTTTAATAAACTAAATGACCTTAAATGTAAAAGTGCCCCTCCTCCCCCCAAGTAGGGGCCTAAAGCTTGGGCTTTATCTGCTTTACCCAAGAGCCGCTCCTGGCCAAAACTTATATAAAATAACTACTCCTATATTATATGTATATAATACACATATATACTAGAACTATTATTTTTAGAAGCGACTAAAAATACAAATTGCTTTTCAGAAAAACATACATACCTGGACTCTCAGTCTCAAAATTACTAGAGTAACTGGTGATGATTGAACCATCCTAGTATTTGCTTCAACTGGCTCAATATTCTGCATTTTCCCTTTACTATAACTTGCAATTTCATAATATGTTGTAGTAGCAAGAACTGATGCTTTGTCCTTCTGCGAATGATTTGTTTTTGTTTATCAAATACTTTAACACAAAGAATTGGTTGATCATTAAGAGAATCATTAACACTATTTGTATCAATCCAGGCTCAATAGTCAATGTATTGTTTGCTCTAACCTAACTTTCGAGGCCTCATATTTTTGTCAAAGCCAAACCTAATTTTCAAGGTATTGTCCACTGTGACTCAATCTTTGGAGTCTCAATTGTCAAGGTATTTGTCACGACCCGGATTTTCCACCATCGGAAGTCATGATGGCGCCTACTGTCGGAGCTAGGCAAGCCAAGAATTAAACATATTCGGATAACAACGCAACAATAATAAGATAACGAATCTTTAAATAAAACGGAAGTCTGTTAAAACATAAATAACTGAAAACCCAAAATGCGGAAGTTTAACATTTCACTACCCAAGACTGGAGTCGCTACCTCACGAACCACTAAAGAGTGCTATAAACAAGTCTGAATAGAAAATACATAACATCTGTCTCGGTACAATAAAAACAAACTGAAGATATGAAAAGGGGCTTTGGCCTGTGAACGCCAGCTAGGCTACCTCGAATGTCCCTGGACTGGAAGCTCGCTACCAAAATGCTACTGCTACGAAATTGCTGCTCCAACACCTGGATCTGTGCAAAAAGATGCACAGAGTGTAGCATCAGCACAACCGACCCCATGTGCTGGTAAGTGCCTGGCCTAGCCCCGAAGTAGTGACGAGGCTAGACCGGACTACCAAACAAAACCTGTGCACTTCAAATATATATATATATATATATATATATATGCAATAGAAGAGAAAAATATAAACTTAACAAGTCAAGGGGGAGGGGAGCATGCTGTAGGGGCTGAAGCAGTTTAGAATACAAGGTAAATAAATAAGAAATGAAACGGTACAACTATAAAGTCAACAGGGGTAATAGAGCAAACATGGCATGGAATGTCCCTTCGTGCATTAATAATCAAACATGGCACGGAATGTTCCTTCGTGCATTAATAATCAAAACATGGCACGGAATGTCCCTTCGTGCATTAATAATCAAAACATGGCACGGAATGTTCATTCGTGCATTAATAATCAAACATGGCACGGAATGTCCCTTCGTGCATTAATAATCAAAACATGGCACGAAATTTCCCTTCGTGCATTAATAATCAAAACATGGCACGGAATGTCCCTTCGTGCTTTAATAATCAAAACATGACACGAAATTTCCCTTCGTGCTTTAATAATCAAAACATGGCACAGAATGTCCCTTCGTGCTTTAATAATTAAAACAATCGTGCACGGCATCACCCATCGTGCTTTATCACTCAACCTCACCCAAATAGCAATCACAACCATTGGGGGCGAGGGGGATAGACAAAAGTAATAGATATCCCGGCAAGGAAAAACACAAATAAACAGTCAAATCCTGGCAAAGGAACAATAATAATAACTTTCACATCCCGGCGAGGGAGATAATCAAAGTACATAAACAACTCAGCAAGGGAATAATCACCTCTCTTTCTCTTTGTTTCATTTCTTACTCAATAATTACTTATCATTCGAGCCAACGCTCCAAAAAAAGTTTACTAATCATAAATTTCTTTCTCATACTCTTCACATTGCATAGAGTTCACCAATTTAACAAGAAAGAGTCACAACAAAATCAGAATAAGCACAATAATGACTCACGGTCATACTAGACACCAGTGTATAGATACTCGTCACCATGCCTATACACCATACTCAACATTTAGCAATTAGCAATTAATATTCTAATCCTATTCCATCAAGCCAAAGTTAGATCAAACACTTACCTCAGTCGAAAGAATAGCAATCAACTCTCCAATACCGCCTTTCCTCTACAATCCGACTCCGAAACAATGATATCTAGGCATAATTAATTCAATAGTATCAATAAAACTCAATGGCAACATCCCATAGCCTAGATATGAATTTCCTAGCATTCTTCCAAAATTATCAAAATTCGACACCGGGCCCACATGGTCCAAACACAAGGCTCGGACCAAACCTAGTCACCCATAACCCGATGAGTTCGAATATATAATTTGTTTTAAGATTCGACCCCAAATTGAGGTTGAATCATCCAAAATTTCCAAAATCTCAACTCTACCCAAAACCCCTAATTTCTACTTTGATTTCATGATTTAGGGCTAGAAAATTAGTGATTAGTTGAAGAAATTAAGAGTGAATGAGGTTAGAAACACTTATCTATGAAGTTATGGAGGAAAGGGTTCTTCAAACTTGTCTATGGAGGGTGAAGGAGAAGAGCTCGTGTGGAAATAATGAAAGAATCCCGAATGTACTATTTCTGAAAACTTTAAAAAAATCACTGGGCGAAATTACCCTACGCGTTCGTGATAGTAGGGTCGCGTTCGCGAAGGGCACAAGTTGACAACCATCGCGTTCGCGAGTGGAGAAGTGCGAACGCGAAGAGGAAAAATGCTGGGGTCCAAAAGATGGCCTACGCGAACGCGTGAGGCCTTATGCGAACACGCTGAAGAGGGCCGTTGACTTACGCGAATGCGATAGAGGGAAATCCAAGGCACCGCAAATGCGGGACAGAGGGCGCGAACGCGAAGAAGGGGAACACCAAAGCAGTGCGAACGCGAGCTTGGGGCCGCGTTCGCAAAGGACAAAATGACTGTGCAAAAATGCAGCAAAATCTGCTACTCCCCTAAGTATAAAAACACCCCGAACCACCTCCAATTCACTCCCGAGCCCTCGGGGCTCCTAACCAATCACACACACTAACTCAATAACATCCTACGAACTTACTCGAGCGATCAAAATCGCCAAAACAACATCAAAATCAACGAATCAAGCCTCAAAATCATCATTTTCATTTCAAACTTCTAACTTTAGATAATTAGGTCCGAAACGCGTCAAACGACGTACAATTTCGACCAAACTTCACAGAAAGTGCTTAACACATATTTAAGACTTGTACCGGACGTCGGAACCAAAATACGAGCCCGATACCATAGTCTTTTAATCAATATTCATTTCCATTTTCCTTAATAATTTCAGAAAATAATTTAACAGAAAAATTCTTTTACTCGGGTTCTAGACCTCGGATTTCGACTCCGGGCACATGTTCGAGTCCCATATTTTTCTGCGGACCCTCCGGGACCGGGTCCCGGTCCGTTTACCCAAAACGTTGACCAAAATCATCTTTAATCATATTAATATCAAAATTCTTCAAATGTTTCACAGATTTCACATATTTCAACATAAAAACTTTTCGGCTACGCGCCCGGACTGCGCACGCCAATCGAGGCAAGTAAAATGAGGTTTTTAAGGCCTCGGAAGTACGGAACAAATGAGAAAACAGGTGATGACCCTTTGGGTCGTCACAATATTATCCGTTCTGACCCCAATTTTGAAGCCTTACGGTTATGCCCCCTTAGGATTTGACCGAAAAGGCACCTTTCGATCGGAACGAACAGATCTATCTACACTATATGGGCTCATTTTGTACAAGGGATAAGGGATAATTAATTCCAGAATTAAATTTGAGATGAATTTATCCCATGTTTGGTTGGGCTAAAATCACGGCATAATTAATCCCAGGATTAGTTATCCCGCGATTGTAGTATTTTTTTTTATCTCAAAATAATTAATCTTGGGATAACTTATTTTCAACCAAACGACCCCTATGTGTATGGTCTTTTTTTAGGCTACTATTGTCACGACCCCAAATACCCCGGTCATGATGGCGCCTATCGCAATACTAGGCAAACCAACCCAAACAATTAAACACAGTAAATTCCTTTTAATAAACTATTTTTCTAACACCGATTAAGCTTTAAATTGCATGAGAAATATTTAAATCACTGAAATGTGCGAAAAGACAGTATAACAACAAACCAAACACAACCCAACCATCTGGTGTCACGAGTCTAGAGCTTTTAAATATAATCAAGTCTGACTGTCTAATACATAAAAAGTCTAAAAATGTGGAAAACAAGGATAAGGAGGAGGAAAGTAGGGCTGCGGACACCGTAAAGCTATCTTGTAGTCTCAGATAAGCTCTGAAAATGCTGGGAACCCTCACTCTGCCGCTCGGGCACTTGAATTTACACACAAGGTGCAGAGAGTAACGTGAATACACTAACCCAGTAAGTAACTAAAATAAATAAGGTCTGAGTGCAGTGACCAGCAGTTAAAAATCATATATAAGAGCATACAACAGAATATCAAGTCAAACTCAATGGTTTTAAAAGCCAGTAACTTCATAAAACTTCAGTTTTGGTTGAAATACTTTGAAATCATTTACTTAGCAGTTTTCAACAGAGGCTCGTTATAAAAGGAGAGTGACAGTAACAATGTCATAAATGGGCCTGTCGGGTAAGGTATCACTCATAAATGTAGCCTCTCGGTCACTCGTGACTCAGCTTTCGTCACACAGTACTCACACTCAACACTCTGGCTCAATAATATCTCATAATAGTCATAATCGCTGCAGCGTACAGCCCAATCCATAGTTTATAGTCGACTACACTCACTAGGGGTGTACAGACTTCGGAGGAGCTCCTACAACCCAATCATCATATTGCTGCGGTGCGCATTCCAATATTTATATCGCTGCGGCGTGCAGCCCGATCCATATAAGTATCTATATATATATATATATATATATATATATATATATATATATATATATATATATATATATATATATATATATATATATATATATATATATATATATACGCGGTTAGCTCCTCAACCTCTCTCAGTCATTAACCTCACATCCATTCGGGCATAACAGTGGAAATCAAGGAAACTCAGCCTAAACAATTTTTCACATTTAAGAAGTAGAGTGATAAAACCAGGTTTAAACAATAAACAGGTAAAACATGACTATGGGTATGCTTTCAAACAAATAGAGTGAGGAAAACAATAAGAATGCCCCTAAGGGTCTCAGTAGGTCGGCACAAGGCCCCAAACATGGCATACAACCCATAATATAGTATCAATCTCTAAAATACGTGATATCATAATATTTCAAATCAAATACTCGGCTTAATAGTCGCTATGGGACGAACCAAGTCACAATCCCTACCGGTGCACGTCTACATGCTCGTCACCTAGCATGTGTGTCACCTCATTCATCAATACAATATGAAACACCGTGGTTTTATACACTCAGTTCCAGATTTACAATGGTTACTTACCTCAAACCAGATGAAATACTACTCGCCTCGGCCTCAACCAAAATCAGAATCATAACATTAGAATAAGCTAAGGGAACGAAGCCCATGCAAAAATAATTAAATTATACCAAAAATCCCGGAATTGGTCCAACCCGACCCCCGGGTCCATGTCTCGAAATTCGATAAAATTAATATCAATGGAACCCTTATCTTTACACGAGTTCATGCATATCAAAAGCACCAAAATCCAATCACAAACGACCCCTCAAATCTCAAATTCTAGGTCTCCAATTACAAGCCCTAGTTCTTCAATATTTAGGCTTAAATTTTACAAATTCCATGATTAATTAGGCAGAAATTACATTACGATTGAGTATTAAGTGCATAAATCTTGCCTCCAAGTTTTCCCCCTTGATTCACTCTTCAATCCCCTTTAAAAAAAGCTTCAAAATCGCCCAAAAATAGAGGAACTTAGGTTCAAAATCGCGGAAATGGGTCTTTTAAATATTCTGCTCAGCACTTAAAAATCATTCATCGCGAACGCAGTTAACACCTTGCATTCATTAAGCACAATTTGAGTTGACCAATTTTGCCTTCTTCGCGAACACAGCTCCCCTCTCGCGAACGCGAAGCCTCAGCTTCCCATCCCATCGCGAACGCGGCTACCCTCACGAACGCGTAGCTCAATAACCCTAGCCCTTCGCGAATGTGGGACCTCCTTTGCATACACGAAGGCCAATCTTCCAACCTCACATCCTAACCCTTCGCGAACGCGAGGGTCCACTCGAAAACGCAAAGTCCAAAAGTCTCAACACTCACAACAAATTTTTTGCAATTTTTCTCAATTTGAAATTATTCGTTAACCACCCGAAACTCACTTGAGGCCCTCGGGACCTCAACCAAACATGCCAACATATCCCATAACATCATTCAAACTTGTTTCAACCTTCGAAACGCTCAAAACAACATCAAAACACCAAATTTGCATCGGATTCAAGCCTAAGAATTCTAAAAACTTCCAAATTCCGCTTTCGATCATAAAGTCTATCAAACTATGTCCGAATGACCTAAAATTTTGTACACACATCCCAAATGTCACAACAGACCTACTGCAACTCTCGGAATTTCATTCTGACCTCGATCTCAAAATCTCACCTATCAACCGAAAAATACCAAAATTCCAATTTCGCATCAAGCCTAAATCTACTCCGGACCTTCAAAACACATTTCGATCACACTCCTAAATCCCAAATCACCTCTTGAAGCTATCCTAACCATAAAAATTTACATCTGAACCCTTTATCACATAAGTCAATATCAGGTTGAATTTTTCAACTTAAGCGCACTCAAAAGAGACTAAGTGTCTCAAACCTTACCAAACCTTCCGAACCCAAGCCAACCAACCCGATAACACATAATAAGCCGAACAAGGAAATAATAAGAAGGAATGGGAGAAACAGAGCGGTAACTCATAAAATGACCGGCCGGGTCATTACATCCTCCCCCTCTTAAATAAATGTTTGTCCTCGAACGAGTCAAGAAACATACCTGAAACCTCAAATAGGTGAGGATATCTGATCTGCATCTCCCGCTCGGTCTTCCAAGTAGCCTCATCCACGGGCCAACCTCTCCACTACACTTTCACTGAAGCTATATCCTTTGTTCTCAACTTTCAAACCTGCCGCTCTAAAATAGCTATTGGCTTTATATATAAGTCCAATCATCATCTAACGGAACCGTGCTGAAGTTCAAAACATGAGACGGATCCCCAACATACTTCTGGAGCATAGAAACATGAAATGCCGGATGCACACTCGACAAGATGGGTGGCAAAGCAAGCTCATAAGACACCTCCCCAATCCTCTGAAGTACCTCAAAAGGCCCAATGAACCGAGGACTCAATTTACCTTTCTTCCCAAAACTCATAACACCCTTCATGGGTGAAACCTTCAACAGAACCTTCTCACCAACCATGTAGGACACATCCGGAACCTTTATGTCAGCATAACTCTTTTGTCTCGACTGCGCTGTATGAAGCCTTTCCTGAATCACCTTCACTTTGTCTAAAGCATCCTGCACCAAGTCTGTACCTAACAGTCTAGCCTCACCCGGCTCAAACTAACCAACTGGAGATCTACATCGCCTCCCATACAAAGCCTCATATGGAACCATCTGAATACTCGAATGTTAACTGTTATTATAAGTAAACTCTGAAAGCAGTATAAAATGATCCCATGACCCTCCAAAATTATTGACACAAGCACGCAACATTTCCTCCAATATCTGAATAGTGCGCTCAGACTGCCCGTCCGTCTGAGGGTGAAAAGTTGTGCTCAACTCAACCTGAGTACCCAAACTCGCTGTACAACCCTTCAAAACTGTGAAGTAAACTTAGTGCCCCTATCTGAAATGATAGAAACTGGGACACCATGCAAACGAACAATCTCCCAGATATAGATCTCTGCCAACCCTTATGAAGAATAAGTAGTACACACAGGAATGAAGCGTGCGGACTTGGTCGGCCAATCCACAATCACCCAAATAGCATCGAACTTCTTCAAAGTTTGTGGGAGCCCAACTACAAAGTCCATGATGATACATTCCCACGTCTACTCTGGAATATCCATCCGCTGGAGCAAGTCACCCGGTCTCTGATGCTCATATTTCACCTGCTAAAAATTGAGACACCGAGATACAAATCCCATAATGTCCTTCTTCATTCTCCGCCACCAATAATGTTGTCTCAAATCCAGATACATCTTCGCGGCACCCGGATGAATGGAATACCACGAGCTATGGGCTTCATTCAGAATCAACTCCCGAAGCCTATCTACATTGGGCACACATATCCGGCCCTGTATCCTCAACACCCCATCATCACCAATAGTCATATCTATGACATCATCGTGCTAAACTCTATCCTTAAGGACAAGCAGATGAGGATCATCATACTGGCGCTCTCTGAAGCGATCAAATAAGGAAGACCGAGAGATCACACTAGCTAATACCCGACAGGGCTCTGAGATATCCAACCTCACGAACCGATTGGCCAAGGCATGAACATAAATTGAAAGAGGTCTCTCCCCAACAAGGATATATGCCAAACTCCCCATACTCACCACCTTCTAGATTGAATCATTGGCCACCACATTGGCCTTCCCCCGGATGGTACAAGGTAGTAATATCATAATCCTTTAGCAGCTCCAACCATCTCTGCTGCCTCAAATTGAGATCCTTCTACTTGAACAAATGTTGGAGGCTATGATGATCAGTAAATACCTCGCAAGACACACCATACAGATAATGCCTCCAAATCTTTAATGCATGAACAATAGCAACCTACTCCAAATGGTAAACATGGTAGTTCTTCTCATGGGGCTTCAACTGACGAGAAACATAAGCAATAACTCTACCCCTTGTATCAATACACATCCAATACTCACTCTCGAAGCATCACAATACACTGTATATGAACCTGAAGCTGATGGCAACACTAATACTGGAGTTGTGGTTAAGGTATTCTTGAGCTTCTGGAAGCTCTCCTCACACTCATCAGACCACTGAAAAGGAGCACCCTTCCGAGTCAACTTGGTCAAGGGTGATGCGATAGATGAAAATCCCTAAACAAACTGGCGGTAATAACCTGCCAAACTAATGAAGTTGTGAATTTCTGTGGCTGAGGACGGTCTGGGCCAACTCTGAACCGCCTCTATCTTCTTTGGATCAACCTAAATACCCTGCTGGACACCACGTGCCGCAAGAAAGCCACCAAATTAAGCCAAAACTCACATTTGGAGAACTTTGCATAAATCTTCTTCTCTCTTAATCTCTGCAACACCACTCTCAAATGCTTCGCGTGCTCTTCCTGACCACGCGAGTATACCAGAATATCATCAATAAAAATAATAAAGAACGAGTTGAGATAAGGTCGGAACACGTTGTTCATAAAATGCATGAATGTTGTTGGGGCATTAGTCAGCCCAAAAGACATCACAAGGAACTCATAATGACCATATCGTGTCCTGAAAGTTGTCTTAAGAATATTCGAGTCCCCGATCTTCAACTGGTGATAACCTGAACGAAGATCAATCTTAGAGAACACTCTCGCTCCCTAAAGCTGGTCAAACAAATCATCAATGCGAGGCCGAGGATACTTGTTCTTAATTGTAACCTTGTTCAACTTTCTGTAATCAATGCACATCCTCATCGTGCCATCCTTCTTCTTCACAAATAGGAAAGGTGCACCCAAAGGCGACACACTAGGCCAGATAAGCCCCTTATCAAGGAGTTCCTGAAACTGCTCCTTTAACTCCTTCAACTCTGCTAGTGCCATACGATACGGTGGAATAGAAATGGGCTGAGTACCCAGTACCGGATCAATACCAAATTCGATATCCCTGTCCGGTGGCATGGCCTAAAGGTCTATAGGAAACACAACTAGAAAATCTCTCACAACTTGAATAGAATCAATGCTGGGAGTTTCTGCACTGACATCCCTCACAAATGCTAAGTATGAAAGACAACCCTTCCCACCCATACGCTGGGCCTTCAAGAATGAGATTACCCTGCTGGGAACATAATCAGACGGACTTCGCCACTCAATCCGTGGTACACCCGACATAGCTAACGTCACTATCTTGGCATGATAGTCCAGAATATCCCGGTATGGAGATAACCAATCCATTCCTTATATCACATCAAAGTCTACCATACATAACAATAGAAGATCCCCTCGGGTCTCCAGACCCCCAATAGACACAACACACGATCGATATACACGATCTACCACAATAATATTGCCCACCAGAGTAGAGACATGAACAGAAAAAATGAGAGACTCGTATGGCGTATCCAAATAATGAGTAAAATAAGATGACACATAAGAGAATGTAGAGCTAGGATCAAATAACATAGAGGTATCTCTGCGGCAAACTGAGATAGTACGTGTAATCACCATATCTGAAGCAATAGCATTAGGTCTAGCTAGAAGTGCATAGAAATGGGCCTGACCACCACCTGATCGACCTCCCCCTCTAGTGTGACCCCTAGCTGACTGACACCCACCCCTAGCTGCTTAAGCGGGTGGTGAAGTAACTGGAGCTGAAGTCGAGGGCTGACTCCTCTGCTGAGACGGACCCTCAAGAAGATGAGGACATTGCCTCCTCATATGCCCAAACTCTCCACACTCATAATAACTCCCCAGTGCTGGAGAGAGGGACTGAAGGGAACCCCTAGCTCCGGGATGACTAACAGATGCACCTAGCATAGAAGAGCCCTGAGTTAATGGAGCACAAGATGAACTCTGGGCTGGAAGGGCACTAAGTGATGAATTCCCCTGATGAGAACTGTGAGACCCATGAACCGACGATTCCCCATGATAACCTGGGCGAGCTGACTAAGCCTGCCTGTTTGGATGACGTCTGCTGTGCTAAAATTGATCCCTCGAAAGAGTACCACCATAGCAGCCAGATCCCCGAAGCCTCTTGGCCTCCCTCTCCTCTTGCTCCTGGCAATGGACTGACTCAATATCGCAGGCGATGTTAACAACCACCTCAAAAGTAGCACCTGACACCCTCTCCTTAGTCATGAGAATCCGAAGCTGATATACAAGGCCATCAATAAACCTTCTGATCCTCTCTTGATCTATGTGAACCAACCAAACCATACGACAAGATAACTCATAGAACCGCATCTCATACTATTTAAACAGTCATATCCCACTATTGCAACTACTCGAACTGCCTACGCAGCTTTTCCCTACGGGACTGTGGCACATACTTCTCCAAAAAGAGAGCGGAGAACTACTGCCAAGTAAGGGGCGCTGCACCAACAGGCCTACGCTTCTCATAAGCCTCCCACCAAGTGAAGGCAGCTCCCGTAAACTGAAAAGTCATGAATGCGACCGCACTGGTCTCCAGAAAACCCATGGTGTGAAGAATCCTCTAACATCTATCTAAGAAACCCTGGGCGTCCTCGCCCTCTATAACACTAAAAGTAGGAAGCTAGAGTCTGCCAAACAAATCCAATCTTTGCTACTCGTCCTCTGGTATAGCTGGAGCTACATAACCCTGAGCAGTTGCCACCGGCTGGGCTAGTGGTGCCTTCGATGTCTGCAACCCCTGAATAGCCTGACCGGGTGTGCGGGCAGCGGTAGTATGAGTAACTTCCCCAGCCTGAGAAGTAGCTACGACCATAGTAACTGAGACCGCTTGGGACAAACCAGTGCACACTAATAGAATCTGAGCTAGAGCCTCCTGAAGGCATGGAATCACAATAGGCATAGCCGGTGCCTGAGCTTGTGCTGCTGGAGCATTCGTAGCTAGGACCTAACCCTGAACTGGGGCAGCTGGTAAATCTGCAAGTCCTGCCCTAGATACTGTGTGGGCTATACCGCTGGCCCTACTACGGCCTCGATGGCGTCCTCGGCCTCTAGTGGCCCCAACTGGTGGTCTTCCATCCTAACCGGTAGCTCATGTCCTCACCATCAGTGAGAGTATAGAATAACGAAAGTTTAGTACTAGAATTAATAGGTTCGCACAACAGGAATTCAAGAACGAGATGTTTTCCTAAAGGTTCTGCAGCCTCCAGTAGATAAGTAAAGACGTCTATGTACCGATCCACAAGACTCTACTAAACTGGCTCATGACACGTGAGACCTATGTAACCAAGGCTCTGATACCAACTTGTTATGACCCCAAATACCCCGATCGTGATGGCGCCTATCACAATACTATGCAATCCAACCCAAACAATTAACCAAAATAAATTCCCTTTAATAAACCATTTTTTTTAAACCGATTAAGCTTCAAATTGCATGAGAAATATTTAAATCACTGAAATGTGCTGAAAAATTGTATAACAACAAACCAAACACATCCCAACCATCTGGTGTCACGAGTCTAAAGCCTCTAAATACAACCAGTCTGATGTCTAATACATGAAAAGTCTAAAAATGCGGAAAACAAGGATAAGAAGGAGGAAATCAGGGCTGCGGACGTCATGCTGTTACCTTGCAGTCTCCGATAAGCTCCGAAAATGCTGGGAACCCTCACTTTACTTCTCGAGAACCTGAATCTGCACACAAGGTACAGGGAGTAATGTGAGTACGCCAACTTAGTAAGTAACTAAAATAAATAAGGTCTGAGTGCAGTGACGGGCAGTTAAAAAATCATATATAAGAGCATACAACAGAATATCAAGTCAAACTCAACGGTTTTAAAGGCCAGTTACTTCGTAAAACTTCAATTTCAGTTGAAATACTTTGAAATCATTTACTTAGCAGTTTTCAACAAAGGCTCATTATAAAAGGAGAGTGAAATTAGCAACAATGTCATAAATGGGACCCTCGAGCAAGGTATCACTCATAAATACAGCCTCTCGGTCACTCGTGACTCAGCTTTTATCACACCGTACTCGCACTCAGCACTCTAGCTCGATAATACCTCATAATAGTAATAATCATAATAATCGTTGCGGCGTGCAGCCCGATCCATAGTTTATAGTCGACTACGCCCATTAGGGGTGTACAGACTCTGGAGGGGCTCCTACAGTCCAAGCGTCATATCGCTGAGGCGCACAGCCCGATCCAATATGTACATCACTGCAGCGTTCAGCTCGATCCATAATATATACATATAATATTGTTGCAGCATGCAACTCG
>MU761183.1:3075-27998 GCA_026770625.1 Nicotiana glauca | reverse complement strand
ATATATATATATATATATATATATATATATATATATATATATATATATATATATATATATATATATATATATATATATATATATATATATATATAATCCTCGCGATTAGCTTCTCAACCTCTCTCAGTCATTAACCTCACAGCCACTCGGACATAACAGTGGAAATCAGGGAAATTCAACCCAAACAGTTTTTCACATTTAAGAAGTAGAGTGATAAAAACCAGGTTTAAACAATAAACAGGTAAAATATGACTGGGGATATACTTTCAAACAAATATAGTGAGGAAAACAGTAAGAATGCCCCTAAGGGTCTCAACAGATTGGCACAAGGCTCCAAATATGGCATACAACCCATAATATAGTATCAGCCTCTAAAATACGTGATATCATAAGATTTCAAATCAAATAGGTGGATTAATAGTTGCTATGGGACGGACCAAGTCACAATCCCTACCAGTGCACGCCCACACGCTCTTCACCTAGCATGTGCGTCACCTCATTCATCAAAACAATACGAAATACCAGGGTTATATACCCTCAGTTCCAGATTTACAATGGTTACTTACCTCAAATCGGACGAAATACAACTCCGCGATGCCTTTGCCTCTCGCCTCGACCTCAAATCACGTCGAATCTACCCAAAATCAAAATCATAACATTAGAATAAGCTAAGGGACGAAGCCCATGCGAAATAATTAAATTATACCAAAAATTGCGAAGTCAGTCCAATCTGACCCCCGGTCCCATGTCTCAAAATTTGATAAAATTAACATCAATGGAACTCTTATCTTTTAACGAGTTCATACATATCAAAAGCAACAAAATCCAACCACAAACAACCCTTCAAATCCCAAATTCTAGGTTTTCAATTACAAGCCCTATTTCTTCAATATTTAGGCTAAAATTCTACAAATTTCATGATTTATTAGGTAAAAATCACATTAGGATTGATTATTAAGTCCATAATCTTACCTCCAAGTGTTCCCCCTTGATTCCTTCTTCAATCCCCTTTGAAAAAGCTTCAAAATTGCCCAAAAATAGAGGAACTTAGGCTCAAAATCGCGAAAATGGGTTTTTTAAACATCTGCCCAGCACTTAAAAATCCTTCATCGTGAATGCAATCAATGCCTCGTGTTCGGGAAGCACAAATTTTAGTTGACCAATTTTTCCTTCTTCGCGAATGCGGCTCCCCTCTCGCAAATGCAAAATCTCAGCTTCCCAGCCCATCGCGAACACGACTACCCTCTCACGAACGCGTAGCTCAATGACCCCAGCCCTTCACGAATGTGGGACCTCCTTCGCGAATGTAAAGGAAAATCTTCCAACCTCACATCCTAACTCTTTGCGAACGTGAGGGCCCACTCGTTAATGCGAAGGCCAAAAGTCTGCAACACTCACAACAGATTTTCTGCAATTTTTCTCAACTTGAAATGATCCGTTTAGCAACCCGAAACTCACCTGAGGCCCTTGAGACATCAACAAAACATGCCAACATATCCCATAACATCATTCAAACTTGTTCCAACCTTCGGAATGCCCAAAACAACATCAAAATACCAAATTTGTATCGGATTCAAGCCTAAGAATTCTAAAAACTTTCAAATTCCGCTTTCAATCAAAAGTCTATCAAACCACGTACGAATGACCTGAAATTTTGCACACACATCCCAAATGACACAATAGACTTGCTGCTACTCCCAGAATTTCATTCCGACCCCGATATCAAAATCTCACCTATCAACCAGAAAACACCAAAATTCTAATTTCGCCAATTCAAGCCTAAATATACTCCGAACCTACAAAGCATATTCCGATCACACTCCTAAATCCCAAATCACCTCCTGAAGCTATCCGAACCATTAGAATTTACATCTAAGTCCTTTATCATATAAGTCAACATCCGGTTGACTTTTCCAACTTAAGCTCACTCAAAAGAGACTAAGTGTATCAAACCTTACCAAAACCTCTCCGAACCCGAGCCAACCAACCCAATAACACATAATACAGTCGAACAAGGAAATAATAAGTAGGAATGGAGGAAACGGAGCGGTAACTCATAAAACGACCGGCCGGATCGTTACAACTATTATAATTTTGTCCCTGTAGTCGACTAATTTTCGCCTTTAAAAACACTTGGATGAACTTCTATTTTTGCGGATAAATTTATCCCATTGAGCTAACACGGACAAAATTTAAATAGTAACCTAAAAAGGCCATTTTTGCTAATTCCCCGTAGTGGACAATACTTGGCAATTGGGGCTGGACCGATATTGATAGCAAACTTCACAAAGTCAATCGTATCTTAGTTCCAGGAGGGAGCAAAGATCTCAGTTGTTGAAAATTCTTATTAACCTTTTCGTGTCTTCTTCTCTCTGAAATCATGTTATGAGCTTGAGTGCTCGTCGAGTGATTCACCTGAATCTGTTCTTGCTTCCTCATCAGATACAAGTTCTTAAAAAATGTCATGGATCTATTCAAAATGTTTTGTCTACTACTTCTTGCTGTTAGTGAGACATTAGGGCCTAATCGATAATCTCGTGGCAAATTCTCTTGAATTTGGCTATGTGATGAATAAGAAGAAGGTGATGAGATAACAACAAGATATGCTCCTGTTATTGCATCATTTTCGCCTTCGATTTTAGGGAATTGAAGGCCTTGGAATTGAGTTATAGTTTGAATGGCCTCTATTTGTAGTGTCTTTGTTACACAATATGTGTTTATAACATTACTGAAATAAAATGAAGAATATTCAGGACTATCAATAGATATTGACCTAAGTGATCATGAAGAAAATTAATGTTCTCCTCTAAAGCTTATAAACACTGAATCTATTTCTAAGGACAAACTACTAGCAATGACATGAAAAATAACATCTCACTAGCCTCACTTGCTCCACACCAATCCCCTATGGACATCCACTACAACTTTGAGAATGGAATCTCCCCGCATACTCCTCAACTTGATCATCAATTTTTAGTACCTACCACCATGGAAGACAAGCAAAGAATCTACTACCCAAGGAGGCATTCCTTAATAATCAAACTACAAGGAAAAAGAATCCCTCATGATGTTTTAAAAAAGAAACTCACGGACCTATGAAAACCAAGTGAATCTTTTTCATTAATAGATCTAGGAGAAGATTATTATATCCGCTTTAACAAAGAAGAAAATATGACAAATGCCATTCAAAAAGGACCATGGTTCATCTATGGTCACTTCCTTTCTGTCCAGCGCTGGGTTCCTGATTTTATGACATCTCAAGCTATCCAATCCTTTACTGTAATCTGGATCATGCTACCTCATCTCCTCACAAAATTCTACGATGGAATGATCCTTCAAAAAGTGTGCAATACAATAGGTAGATTGCTAAAAATTGATGCTTGCACATCAGCGGCACTTCGTGGAAGATATGCTCGCCTTTGTGTTGAGCTTCCATTAAACAAACCAGTAACACCTTTTATTTCCATTGGCTACCATAAAAAATACACCCACTACATGTGGGAGAACCTATTATGTAAAAATTATGTTCACTTAGGCCACCCAATAAAACAGTGTTCCCATATAAAATCTATTGAAACCCCAGGAAAAACACAAAAACGAGACGCCAAAATAAAAAATTGGGCAAGATAAGCAGGAAGAGATTTGGAGGACTGTCTCGTTCAATAAAGGAAAGAGATGGAGCTCTATGAACACTACTTCAAAATTGCCAGGAAAACACCCTGGTTCAGGTATTAACGTTAATATTTTTTAGGCAAAGTCAGGTAAATTTCTAACTACTCAAAAATATGTGTATAGAAATAAAAATGCAAACCACCCCAATTACCTCCCAATAGCATTGATCTTTCAACCAAAGGCATAAAAACCATAAACCGCTTCCAGCTACTGGAAGAGGCAAACATGATTTTGGATAAAACTTCTAATACCCCTAATCACACAATTACTAATTTTTTAAATTCTAATGATAATAAGCAAGGGGACCCACTACCTACCCATACTACACCACCCATAGCCCCAATAACTAAACCCACCACCCCTTTCCACCTCCTCTCTTACAACTAACAATAATTTCCCCTAACCAACAGAACCCTGACCCTATAATCCAAATCCCCTCAACTCAAACATGGTAAAACTAAACTTGGCCAATATAAACAATTTGCGTGCAAACCCTGGTACACAACATCTAGTATGCAAAAACACAACCAATGAACAGGTAGCCATGGCAATTCCCCACGTAGGTACAAATCAATCCCATTCACCCCAAATCTCCAAAATCGCCAATAATATACGCAAACTCAATCGATTTGCATGCAAAACAACAATCCAATCATTGAAAACCTAGGAAACTTTATTCAAGCCGACACACCTAATCCTTTGCATTCCATAAATTCACCAACTCTCAAGAAAAATACCAAGTGCCAATATCAGTAAGGAGATGTTATCGTCTAATTCAACTTCAAAGAGTCACCCTAGCACCAGATATGGCAAACAATCCATCCCAAATCCCCCAGAATCTAAATCACCAACCAAAAAGGATCTTGATTCAACCACTATTACCACAGAATCATCAACCAATGTTGTGGGTGGAGATGAGATTACTGGAACATGCAATCTCCTTCAACATTATGTTGGAGGGGAGAGAAACTATCATAGTCCTTCAAAACACACATTACCTAGTACAATTAATCTCCGAATGTGTTCGTCTAGCAATGAACAATTACATCAACCAAGTATGGTTGAACAATATCTTAACTTCAATTGCTCCAAACCTCACAGCCAATCAGATTCACTCTATGAGGGGGGAGGGATTGGAACATGCCACAAAACTTCATTCCCATCCAGAACCCAACCCTAGCAATGGAACTCCCTTTCTTCACCCCGGAGTTTGTAACAAACGTTAATCCAGTCTTCACCCCTTGGAATGCATATGCAGACTATCCTCCAACATCAAATGCACATACTGCATACAATATGCAAGCTCCCCACCCTCCATAAAACCAAAACCAGATGGATCAAGCTAGGGAGGAAGAAGTAGATCCTGTAAACTCAATTTCACAAAACGTGGTCGAGGATTCAAACCTCAACAAGCTAAAAATATTTCTATTCATGGAAACATAACAGCAGAAGCAGGTTCTCTTCTATCCAATGGCACTTTACAACTGCACATTGGACATAAGGCCTCCGGCAGATCCATCCATAGGTAAACATGCAATTATCCTGGTTCTTTTTCAAAGGAGGAACCCAATCTATGCACGCAAGATACGGGAGAATGAAGATCTTCACAACCCAACGTTCAACATGTATAGATCAATAACTTTCATCATTTGGAATATAAGAGGGGGGTAACAATGATAACTTTAGGCTAAGTTTCAGAAACCTAATTGAAACTCACCACCCTAGCATGGTAACTATCCTAGAGACTAAGATGAATGGCCATCCGCCTCTTCTCAATTCCTTTGGTTTTACCAACATGATAGAAATCCCTACAGAATGGCAATCTGGAGGTATGGTCAATTTTTGGGATCACACCAAGATAAATGTTCATAGCTTTGTTCGTAGAAGTCAGGAGATAATTGCAACCATTGAGGTATTTTCTCTCAACAAAACTTGGATCTTTACTTCAATTTATGCTAGCACAGATAAGAAACTTAGGAACGTAATGTGAAATAATATATTAGACATGCACAATGTAGTTAGAGGTCCTTGGCTATTATGAGGAGATTTTAATGATGTCCTAGACTCTAACGAAAAATTAGGAGGAAAAAGCATCAATAATAAAAGAACTAAACTTCTTTGGGGATGTATAAACACTTGCAACCTAATAGACGTAGGTTTTAAGGGCCTCAAATTTACTTGGTCTAACAAAGAAAAAAAAATAAGGGCCTCATAATGGAAAGGCTGGACATAGTTTTTTGCCAATGAAGATTGAATAAATTTGTTCCCAGAAGCCTCGGTCACTCACCTACCTAGGACCCATTCGGACCATAATCCTCTCTTAATAGAGTTTAATCCTAAAAATAGGTGTTACACAAAAAAAAAACCTTTCAGGCTAGAAATTTTTTGGTGTCACCGCCCTGACTTTACAAATTTAGTTAAAGACAGCTGGCTTAATTCAAATTACGTCCAAGGTTCACAAAATTTTTTGGACAATATTAAAAGCTGGAGTAAAAAATACTTTGGAGACACCCACATGAAAAAATTAAGAATAATGGCTAGAGTAAAGGGTATTCAATTTTCTAGTAACTACCACTCTAGTTCCTTTTTTCCAAAACCTTGAATCAAAGCTTCAACAGGATTATAATGATATCCTCAAATTAGAAAATTAGTACTGAAAAATTAGGGCTAGGATGTCCTGGATTCAAGATGGGGATGCGAACACAAAATTCTTTCATATAGCTGCCACGAATAGAGCTAGGAAGAACAAAATAACCCATTTCAAAGACAATCTTGGAAATTGGATCAATGATCCAACTCAAATTCTTGATCTTACCCTTCACTTCTTTCAAAATGCTTTCAAAACAGATCACTCCTCCAAAAATTGGTCTTCTATTAAGAACAACACTCAATCTTTCACTAATACTGATCTCTCAATCCTAGGCAATCAATTGACTAATGGAGAAGTAGTAAAAGCAATCTTTTCCTTTGAACCGTTTAAATCACCAGGGCCCGATGGCGTACATTCATTTTTTTAATCAAAAATATTGGAATATTGTGGGTCAATCAGTTACAGATCTTTGTACAAAAGTATTTAATTCCCAAACACTTCCTCCTAATATTAACAATACTTACTTTTTCCTAATCCCTAAAGTGCCTAATGCCAATAGCTTAAAAATTTTTAGACCCATAGGCCTTTGTAATACTATTTACAAAATTATTACAAAAATCATCGGAAATATGATTCAATCCTTTCTACATCATATTATCAGCCCCTTCCAAGCTAGTTTTATAAAAGGGAGGAGATCTACTGACAACGCCTTCATAATCCAAGAAATAATATCCTATTTCAAAAAAATGAAGCGTAAAAAGGGTCACACGATCTTGAAACTGGACCTTGAAAAAGCGGTTGACAGATTGGAATGGTCTTTTATCTACCAAACTCTAATTCATTTCAAATTTTCCTACAAAATAAAAAATCTCATTATGAACTGCATCTGTACAAGTAAAATTGCAATTTTGGTTAATGTGGCAACAACATCTTTTTTACCCCAAGTAGGGGGATCAGACAAGGATGGCCACTATCACCTTACATTTTTATCATGGGTATGGAGATGCTTTCTCATCTAATCCTACACCAGGAGGACACTTGTCTTTGGCAACCTATTCACTTAAACAACCATCACTCAGGTATGTCCCACTTATCCTTTGCAGACGACCTTACTCTAATGGCAAAAGCTGACAAAAAAAATCGACCATTAAAAATTGCCTTAATATCTTTTGTAATCTTTCAGGCCAAAAAATAAATCACGACAAATCCAAAATAATCTTCTCCAAAAATTGCCTGATGATATTGGCCAAGAAAATTTCTTCAGGATTCAATATTAAAATAAGCAAAAATTTTGGAAAATACCTAGGCTTTTCAATCCTCAATAATTCTCCCAAAGCGTCTGACTACCAATTCATCATTGACAAAATACGAGATAGACTCTCCAATTGGAAAATAAATCTCCTCAATATAGCAGGAAGGACTACCCTAGCCCTAGCTACTCTTAACTCGATTCCCAATCATGCCATACAATAAACAATGCTCCCTACTAAGGTTCACAAACAAACTAATCAAATTGAAAGGAACTTTATCCGGGGCACTATTACGGAACGTAAAAAACTTCATATAATCAGCCTAAAGACATGGGAGGCCTTGGCTTAGAAAATGCCAATTCCAAAAATAGGGAATTACTATGTGGTTTAACGTGGAAACTCCTAGCTAATACATCCACCCCTGAGCAAAAGTACTCATTCTCAAATATGGTAATAGGAGATCCAACACTTCCTCATTTATATGGAAAAGAATCCTCTAAGGGTGGCTAACTTGTAGCCAAGGAATCCAATAGCTCCCCAGTAAAAACTCCAATTTAAATATTTGGAATTTTCGATGGATCCCTCACTTACCAGCCTTGAGAGAATGTATAGAAGTGCCCCTTCAAAAAAATGAAAATACCTTGCCAATAAAAGACCTTTTGGATAACGGGAAGTGAAATTTCAACAAGATTTCCTTCAACATCCCTCACGTTATTATGGACAACATCAATTCAATTCCCCAACCCCTTCAAAACATAGACAAACCCTTGTGGTAGATGAATTCTAATGGGACATTCAATTCAAATTCATGTCACCACTTACTAAACAATTGGCATAATGAACAAAATGATGATAATAATATGTTCAATTGGATATAAAAATTACCGCGTCCTAACAAAATCAAATAATTTCTTTGGCAATGCGTACATAGTATGATCCTCTGCCGCTCTTATCTCCACCACATAGGGATAAATATCAACTTTCATTGTCTAGTTGCTAGAATCAAGAGGAAACGATTAGTCACATCTTCCTCGAATGCCCTATTGTTTCAAACTTATGGATATCTTTAAACAGTAGAAATGTACAACCAACGGGGACACACATTGGCTTCTAAAATTAAAGGACATCAATATCAACACTCTTTATTTAAAAATACCTTGGACTAACTTCTTCCTTTTGTACTATAGGATACTTGGATTAATAGACACAATAACAATTTCAATAACACTCACTATCACCCCCGACTTAAAGACATAAAAAATCTGGCAACAGAATAACACTTTTTCAACTCCACAGGAGTTGCACCCTCCGATAAAAAGTCCATTAACATAAATGGCATCCCCTCTACAACACTGGTACAAGCTAAATACAGATTGGGTCTTCAAAACTGACAGAAAATAAATCAGCCATGGGAGGGGTATTCAGAAACTATCTTGGAAACTAGATAATGGGATTCCAAAAGACAAATCATGCTTTCTCTCCTCTACACTCAGAACTTCAGGCAATCCATGGCGATCTTCAAATAGCAACAAAATTCAATCTACTTTCCACTAGAAGTGGAAACAGACTCCACAAAAATAATTAATGCAATCAAACATGACCATATTATTGTAACTAGCACTGTTCATGCATGCAGGTCATTGATGCTCCAACGGAAGGACCTACTCCTACGGCATAATTTTCATGAAGGAAATCAAGTGGCGCATCTTCTGGCAAAAGATGCATGCAAAAAGGAATATAAGCAACTACTCAAAGAAAATGCTAAGCTCGATGCAACTCCACCTCATATTATGAACCTACAACTGTCAAAGGATGCAAATGGAATCTATTACTACAAAAAGTCATTAGACATTACGGCATGTAATAAACTTAAGTTAGTAGAAAACCAAAATGTAACTAACATCGGACCACCAATGCGCGGCAATTTTGTATTTTCAAACGGATGTACTAGCAACAACTTCTAATTTTTATATATAATATATTCATATTTTCAAAAAAAAAAAAAAAGGAATGTTTATTTTGATCAGTCATCTCTGTTTCCAAGTTAATTTGTAAGTTAAAAGCGGTATTTTTATATCAATATCTTTAGAAATAAAGAATAGATTTTTGTGAATTGAGTTGAATGATATAGTAGACTTGGTAGTTAGAATGATGAATAGTTGTTAATTAGAGCCATTGAGACTATTAAGTGTTACAGTTTAAGCTGTATGCACTAACGTCTAATTGTATAAAAAATATTGTACATAATTAGGTTACTTATTAAATAAATACGAGTAAATCTCTTGATAAGGCAATATGAATAAATTGGTAACAGACTTGCGATCATGTGTTAAAATTACTCATAATATAAAAAAATCTTATAATATTTGTGTATAAATTAAATCTTGAATAATTCTCTAACAACAAGGCAAAAAGAGTAAATTTAAAGTAGTGGACAGAAGTGCAACCAGCCAATAGTGTGGAAAAGTAGTGGTCAAAGTCCACAAATAACATTTTGATTCTAGTCAAATTCTCATTATTCTCTTTCTTTTTTCCCCACGTTATGTGATCCTAAAGAAAATCTCATACTTTGGGTGATCCTATGAATTTTGACAAATTAAATCCTAAAATTTCTTTGGTTTATTTCAATGGCCCCTTTATGAACATAGAATATTTTGTTCACATAATAAAAAGATCTCACTCTTTGTGGTCCTTGGTAATACTATTGTTTCTTATACATGTGAACTCTATACACTAATCTCTAAGAAGAACTTTTGGAACTTTCTCTGCAGTCCGGTGCACAAAGCATCCTGCATTCATGCATGGTCCGGAGAAGAACTGCACCCCTAAGGGTCTGATATATGCAGCTTACCCTAATGCAAGCATCGGATGCTTCTAGAGGTGTACAAAAAAAAAATTGATAAACCACACCAAACCGATAATTCGAGTCAAACCGGAAAAAAATCCGATTATGTGTTAGTAATCTTCAATCCGATTACTGTTGCTCCAAGGATTCCCTTCAAATTAGTAAAAGAAGAATTCTAGGAACAAATTAGTAAAAAGAGTAAAGAAGCTCTTTTGCTCATAACCCCCTTGAAATCAAATTCAAAGTTCACCTTCGGTAGGGTCATGACTCATTTGAGGGGAATGGCGCGGAATGGCCAGTTTTTAGTCTGTATTCAAAGTTTAGCTTCATTTGAATATAATTAACAAATAGTTACTTTTTAATATTGAAATAGAATTTGGACAAAAATATTCATAGTTAAAACACGAAAAAATTCTAGCACAATATGCTTGAGTTCGAAACTTTAACCCTATGCTGGAGTTGACTCCGTAGATGTAAAATTCACCACATTGGGATGGAGTTTTAAACTTTTACATAACTCTCACGGTACGACATTTTGAACTCAAGGAAGGAACTATAGATCAACGAACCCAAAGACACTTTCCTTAGGGTCTGAATTATTGAATTACAAGCTTCAAGACTCTTTTCCTATTCAGGGCGGTCTCAAGAAAATTGAGGGCCTAAAATCAAATTTTAGAGAGAGGACCCAAGTAAGATTACAAGTATAATTATGTTCATTAAAGTTTAGACAAATGAAAACTCTGGTTTTCGAGGTTTGCATATAATACAATGGTCGCTCAACAGGGTTGTCTCAACAAGATTGGGGGCCTAAAGCCAAATTTCAGATAGAGGCCCTAAGTAAGAATATCACAACCGTCTCAACAAGATTGGAGGTCTAAAGCTAAATTTCAGAGAGAGGCCCTAAGTAAGAACATCAACGACAAATTTGCAATGAAAAAGCATGAAATAAAGGTAGAATAATAAAACTGGATCAAGAATTTGATAAGTTGATATACAACAACATACCTAGGAAAAATCCACTAATTAAAGTGGGGTTTGGGGAGGCAGAGGACCTTATCTCCACCTTGGGAGATAGATAGGTTATTTCCGAAAGACCCTCGATTCAAGAGAAGACATGAAAGAAAAAGTAAGATAAGGACAATCAATTCAATGTAGTATGAAAATGGAAGTAACGAAAGCGAATAAGTCATGATAAATAAAAAGGAGCAGTAGCTATCACAGATAAATAAGATAACGAAATACAAGAAACAATAGATAGTAGGAAAAATCAAAGGGTAAGAAACTATACTGCAAGATAAGTTGATATAATAATAGCTTGTTGTAATGCTTTGAAAACGACAACTCGTAAGCCGCGGTAAGTTGCCGATTGAGAGACTTTTCAATATTGAGAATAAGAATAGTAAAAGAGAGAATTGAAAAAGTAAATATATAAATAATAATGTGAGCTCATATTAGTTGTTGATATAATGTGGCAAACAAAATAGCTACCATGTCCATGTAAGGAAACAATTCATTAAAAGTTATTTCATTCTCTAATTATTAATTACAACGATACTCACATTAAAGTTATTGTACTTTCGCTCTAAAAATTATTGTTAAATTCAAATGTACACACATTTTTTTAGCAATACATATACAATACATCTTTAAAGAAAAAACGAGGTCGGCAAAAAGTTGAGGCCCAAGCAATTGCTTTACTAGCATTATAGCCGATCCACCCATGTCGCTTAATCACATTCTATGCAAAGATAATGATAAGATTAGAGGGTAAATGTTTGTTATTTTTTAAATGGTAGTTGTCACTCACACTTTTAAATGCTTAATATCGTCTCTCACAATCATATTGAACTTAAGATTATTTTAAATTAGAATTTAAAAATAATTTCAATAGTTTGGAAAACTTGGTTTACCGTGATTTTGAAAAACAATGTTCATATTTACTGTTTGCGTTGGCCAATATCAGTTTAATTTTGTGCATATCATGTAAGATGATGGTAAACTAAAGTTAGAAGTGATGTTCTGACCCTCGTTAATTTTGCAAAACTGTAGCAAAATGAACATATATATCTTAACGTGGAAGAGTTACAATGCACCATGTTGACATATGGGCTTGTGAGTCTATATCGGTCTATTCCAAGAGCGGCTCCGTAAAATTAGTGGCCTAAAGCCAAATTTTAAGAAGAGACCTTATACTTTTTTTATTAGTATATATATATACATATATGCAAAAATATTAATCTTGCCATTTTTTTCATACTTGTTGTTTATAGTATATATTCTCAAATGACATAAAGTCTTTAATTTCACATAGTAATATTATTATTTATATTAAAAAATAAATTTCAATAAATGAGATATTAGACATTTATTTGCAATATGTTACCTTTGATATTGTTGTAAAAAATATATTTACTAATATGAAGATTTAAGTAGTTTAATTCATAGTTTTAAAATATTTTTAATGTTTAATATTAGACACCTTTTTTTCTTTTTTACAACTTTTTTTGTACTTTTTTATTTTTTTCTGCAAATATTAATATTGTCTATTTTGAAATAAAATTATAAAATTCATTATCAAAAATTTTTGGGGACTTAAATCAAGGCTTTACTAGTCTTTTACTAGAGCCACTTATCCACACCGGACATTCTCAATCAAATTTATAGTCTTACTTAAGATAAGGCAACAATGACAAGAGTATTAAAGGCAGTAAGGTGTCATTCAGTTACCAAATGTGAACGAAGCTGATTGAACAGTACGTTTATGGTGGGGCAGTCGTCTGTAAATAGTTGTTGATTGTCAATGAGGGGCGGCTCAAATAGAACTGGTGGCCTAAACCAAAATATATTAAAAAGACCCTGAAACGTCTTTTATAAAAATAATATAATATTGAGACACAAAAAAACCAACATGACTTTGATATAGTGGTGAGAGTGTAACTCATGATGTATGAGTTATGCGCGCGTCATATGGTATCGAATTCTTCCCTTAAGCGAAAATGGTAAAGGATGAGCGCATTATTCATCATGTTTTGAACCTTGCCACATTTGCCTTAGAGATTTCTTAGTTAAAAAGACGAGATACAAAAAAACTTATTTTCTGGTGTGTGGATCAATCAAATATGACAAAAAGGAATAGTTAATTTAGAGAATTTGAGTTGAAATTAGAAAGTAAATTCGTAAGAACCATGAAAAAGAACTATACATAAAGAAAGAAAAATAAAATTAATGAGAATGTAAACATATTATTTAATTTAATGAGAATAATTTATCCTATTAACTCACTCAATTTTAGTCTACCAAATGTTAAAAATTATTAAAATTTGAAATCTTTTATTAATAATTATATTAATATAAATTATGGAGTATAGATTATCTATATTTATACTATATTAAAAGCACGAAGGTCCTTAGCAAAATGTCTTTCGTCCTTTTTACCCTTTAAAAAGAGTTTTTACACGGGATAAGATAGTCTCTTTAATTATTTCCTAATATTTAGGAATAACTATTTAATTATTATCGTAATATTTGGGATTTCAAAGTCAACTATATTTTGTGCACCAAAACCTTCCTTATTTGAATTGTGCAATATAGCATATTTGAAAAGGAAAAGTAATTTAAAAAGAAAAGGAAGAATAACATTAGTCTTTGAATGTTTTTCGCGTAGTGCTTGACTTCCATTTGTTCAATTTCAAAACTAAATAAAATACAAAATAAATGTTTTGGATTCACTCAAATTTGTATTGCCATCACCCGTTCTTTTTCTCTAAATTAATATTTTACAACTAAATTTTCATTAGAATTAAAAAAATTAATATTACAATACATAACAATTCTTAGGAACAATATTGTTGTAATGTATTAAAATGCTCACACTTTGAAATCAAATAAAATTTTAAAATTACAAAATATTTGCTTATTTAAACTATGTCAGAAGTTCTAATGTTCTTAAAATTTTAACATAAATTAGAATAACATATATCAATCTGTTACAAATAAATTATAAAGAATTACTTTATTTATTAACTACTTATTTCTCTAATACCTATAAATTATAATTTTAAAAATTAACAAATTGTCATACTATTAAACATAATATATGTGATTTTTAAAATAATGTTGTCATTGAGATGAGGTTCACGCACAAAATATGTACCGTAAGATTAATATAATAATATAGTTCTTATTTTTGGGGCCTTAATTAATAGGGGCCTAAGGCAAAGGCTTCACTTGCCTTACCTAGAGCCGCCTTTATTCCTATTTCTATGTTGGAAACATTAGATATTTTCTTCCGTTGCCAGCACACCCTAGTGATAACATATTTGTTAGTAGTATCCTACTACTTAAATTGGAATTCACGTCCGCTAAAATTGGTTGAGTTGTTTGGATGGTCACTTTTCACAAAAGAGATTTAGAGCCCATTTGGACATAAGAAAATTTTCCTTTTTCTTCAAAAAAATTTCACTTTTCCCCGAAATTAGTGTTTGTTTATAAAAATTTTAATTTTTATTTGAAAATACATTTTGAAAATTTTCGAAAATTTAAAAAACTACAAAAAGTTATTTTTCAAAATTTTCGCTCAAATCACTCACAAAACTTTAAAAATATCCCAAAATTATATTCATGTCCAAACATAACTCCAAATTTCAAATACCATTTTTACTTAAAAAAAATTTCACCATTTTTTAAAATTTTACAATTCTTAGGTCCAAACATCCACTTAGAGATTAATTCCCATAACTTTCCCTTGGATTTTCCAAAAAAATAAAATTGAGTTCACTCTTTTTGAGATGCTAAAAGTTTGTTCTCATCAATAATACTAGTACAAATATTCTCTTATTCCTTTTGCGGACGGTTATTTTTTGTGCCTTTTTGTTTAATAAATTTTGCTAAAAGCTTAATTTCCTATACTTTTCTGATTTCATAACTCGATCAAACGACACCGTTTGCTACTCAATCGTCTTCAAGTTTCAAAATTTTCCTCGCAAAAATTTGAGTTAGTTTTGTAATGGCGGAGAAGCCCCAACCAGTAGAGGTTCTCTATTGTGGAGTTTGCGGGTTACCCGCTGAGTACTGTGAATTCGGATCCGAATTTGAGAAATGCAAACCCTGGTTGATCCAAAATGCACCCGATCTCTATCCGGATCTCCTTAAAGGTTAAAACAAAACCCTAACCGTAGCATTCTTGTAAATATATGAAAATGAGCACAACAACAACAACAACAACGAACCCAGTGTATTCCCAGGAAAATGAGCATCTTTTTGCGAATATATGATAATCGTGTTTATGTTAATTTTTGTGCTACTTTATTTATTTATTTATCTATATATTTGTTTGCTTGCTTGCTTGCTTGTTTTTTATTATTAGTTTATTTATTTGTTTATTTTTGCAGACGCAAATGGAAAAGATGCTGATAAAGTCTCTGATCAACTCCAGTCGACTTCAATCTCAGAAGGTGAAGTTCTTTTTTGCTATATTACTCTGTGTTAGTTCGGAGTATGAGTGTGAAAAATATTTATTTTCGTGTAAATTCAAACACGGGTTTCTTTACTTCAATCAATTAAAAGCATCATAATTTTTCTTATAAGGTATATATATAATTAATGTTGAAAACGACACCTATATATAAGTAGCATACCGAAAGTAGAGGTGGATAGACTTACCTGGTACTTGTTGCTGGTGGGAGGTAGCATGTATTTAGGGGTGTTCATAAACACCCGAAAAATCGAACCAAACCGAAAACCAAACCTAACCGACCAAAAAAACTCGATACTTTTTGGTTTTGTTTTGTTTTGGTATTGAATTTTAAAAACTAATCAAATTTGGTTTGGTTTTGGTTTTGGTCAGGAAAAAACCGAACCAAACCGACTATAGGAGTAGCTATTTTAAATTTATTATTACACCTATATATATGTATATTTTTATACAAAGTTTCAAAATTTTTATGGTAAATGATAATAGTTTGCACATTTAGTATAGTTCTTTACTTTTACATTCTAGTTTGATTGGTAATTTTCTTTTGTTAAGTGTAAGAATCCATTTCGTGTTAAAAATAATATATTTTTAGTTTAGTCCTTAAATTATTCATCACTATTTGATTCAATTATCATCAGTATATCTTGGTAAATAATAGATTTCTCAAAGGGTAGTAGATTTGATAGTGTTACATTGATAATGTGGTCGCCGGAATATGTGTTTGGTAGTGTATGTCTTATATTTAAGAAAAAACCGATAAAAAATTGAAAAACTGACAAAACCCGACATTAATCGAATCGAGAAAAAACCGACTTAATTGGTTTGGTTTGGTTCTAATAATTGAAAAACCGATTTACTTGGTTTGGTTTCTTTTTAGGGAAAAACCGATCCAAACCGAACCATGAACACCCTAGCATGTATTTCATAGAACTAGTCGAGGTGCACGAGCTGGCTCAGATACCATAGTTATAAAAAAAAGTACACCAAAAGTAGAGAACCTACAAAACTATATGATTCTCAATAAAGACGCCCAATCTTGTATACAAATTGGGACCTCATTGGGGCACCAAAAGAAAACTAAAATTAAGAGGTTACTTCAAATGTGTAAAGCCATTTGTATCCTATCAAAAGCTCTCACGTTTCTCTCTTTCTATATAACTAGGGAACAAATGAGCAACATCCAATGTCATACGTCTTCTCTTCCGTAAACACAACCGAATAGAGCCTCCTTCACCGTGCTTGGTGTTGTCCATTTTGTGCTGAACCATCTCAAAACCTCCTACCGCAGATGTATAACTAGTTGGAAGTACAAAAGGGGATGAGCCACGCCATAGGTTGAATGTTTGCGCGTTTAGCATTAGCTAACAAATGCGATCCTTCTATTCCTCAAGCTTTTAGCTATCATAATCACTCCCCTTGTTGCCTACCAAGAAAAGCACACAGCTCTTGGTGCCCTCAGTATCCATACCGATAGGTGGGAGGGAATCATGATAAATGGACAATGGCCTAACTCATTCCCAAAAGGCAGCTCATGAGGTGAGGATTTCCCATGATCATATAAAAAGGAAAAATTTCACATAAGAACAATTAGGTTCCCTATTTTTCAATTTTATAGCCCATATTTCAATTTACAACCAATTAGCCCAAAAATAATAGGCTAAGATTCAACATCCAACTCCAGTAGGTTCTCAAAACTACTATTTAATTTTTAAAAAAGATTGATCAAGCTTTGAATTTTATTTTCGAATCAGTAACTGTGACTCAAATATTAGTTCAACAAACCAAATCTATTTGGGTGGTGAACATTAGATTTTTAACAAGCTTAAATATGTGAGTTTAATTTTTGAATTTGATTTTGTGAGAAATTTAGAGTGGGTGTTATTTAGACTTGTTAGAAATAGTATAAGGAGGTTGCATATAAAATTTAAAGTCATTCAATAGATCTTTGAACTGGTTTTGAACAAGAATTGCAACTGAAAATCGTGGAAGAAGTTTGTCTGCAGACACTTGTTAAAGGTGTATAAAAGTATATAATAGTGTATAAGATGTGTTTATACACTCATATACACTATTATACAAGATTTTACATAGTTATACAAAAATCTGACTTCGTCTTCTTCCTTGCGTCTTTTCTGAAATTTAACTCAAATCTTGCTGAAATATACTCCAAATCACTTCAAATTTAAATTTTGAACTCCTTTTGATATTTTCAATCAATTGGAACAACACCCAATCCAAATAAATAACAAACTCAAAAAATTCTATTTTCGAAAGCAAAGCTTTAAATGACCTTCAATGGTGGACTTCTAATCTTCAATCTTTTTATATTGCAACCACCTGACATAGGGGGAGAAGCAGTAATGGCGGATGGCCGCTTGAAGCATATATAAAAGATGCGAGAAGAAGATAGAGCGAAAGCAACGGTTGTGAGAATACATATTTAACTCCATAGCTTTTAGAAGCAATGGTTGTAAGAACACAAATTTTGAATTTGCAAGAGCTAGCAAAATATGGGCTAAAGTTGCGTAAAACTTAAAAATATGGGCCACTTTTTATTATGGTGTGAAGTAATGTGTATTTTCTTGTAATTCTTTCATATAAAAAGGCCTTTCCATCCCTTAATGGCTTATGTGAGACTCGACAACCCCTGCTTGCCCAAGACTGGACATCTAGAATGTGAACAATATAAGATAGGGGGCCCAACATCGTTAAACGAATTGGCATGAGCCTGGCTGTAATACCATAATAGATGATCTTGGCCCTACCTCAAACCCAAAAGCTAGCTCATGAGGTAAAGATTGTTCCAGATCATATAAAGAAGCCTTCCCATCTCTTAGTGGCTGATGTAGGACTCAACAAACCAAAGTCCTCCTGGATTAAAAGCTTATTGGAACTGTAGTAGGATTACTACGAACATGCCACTGCTTCTATCCCTACCTCCATAAATCTTGGTTCTCAAGCGATGTATTATGTTTATAATGCATTTCAATCAGGCTTTGGAGGTCTGCTACCTCCCTGTCTTGAAAGTTCCTCCTAAACCTTAGGTCCCAAAGAGCACTACCCTTTGTAGCCTTCGTACCTGTTGGAGTATCATCTCCTTTTTGCATGAGAATCTGTAGATGTTTGGAAATGCGAGCCTCAAAATCTCTATACCATGTGCCCCCAAAAGCTGCTCCTGCTCCCATTCCATACCTTGAATGTAATGCGCCCATTAAGCTCTTCCCATCCTTTCATAATGTTCCTCCGAATGCCACACCATAAAAGGACAATGATCGCTTTAGTCCTCTAACCCCCGCCTATTGTTATGTATTTGTACACTATCACCTTTCTCCATAGTATATTAGTATGTGCTCTTCTATCTCAAATCTCCACTCCTACTTTCCTAATAGAGCCTTGTTATAAACACGGAAATCTTTCACCTGAGCTCTTTCCATCTCTTTAACGAATCCATTGATACTGTTTGACTTTCTTGCCAACAACGCTATGTCTATCTAATATCTTTTGGATGGGAATCCTGTACTGTCTAGTACCACATTCGGGCGCTGATGTGGTGAGTCTAACTTCTTTATCCACACTTATCCATTATGCGAGAATCCTTGTTTATACTCCTCATACCCAGGCAGCAATGTGGTGGAACCATTTACTAATTTAACACTAAAACTCAAATGTCAAATAGTGTCTTCCTAGATGAACACGCCCCAACAAATTCATCAATATGAGATTCATCGTAATTTGATTTCTATTTTAATAACAGCCGTCAATCTACATTCACCGTCCTCCATTACCTGGACTTGGACTAGTTATGCTCTGCCAAAATTGGCAAAGTGAGGGTGTCGTAGAAAAGACAAATGTGAGTGGGTTGTACTCCTTATGTTGCTACATGGAGGTCACTTCACGAACCTCTTTCAATTTCTTCTTGCTACGCCTTTGCTAAGGCATTACATTACCTTAATGGCCATGAATGGTGAGAGAGGAGCACTTTTGTCTGAGCTCTCTATCAAATGAGAGCACTCCTCCCGAACCACCTCAATGAAGTGAAGATTGAAGATCACCAGAGTGCGTAGCTCATTTGTGCTAATTTCCTAAAGGAGTAATAACGACACAATATAAAAAGATGTTGAATTCTTTTTTCTTGTCTCAACTTTTCATTTCATTTCATTTCTTTGATTTCTTCGATGGCCAAGTGTTAAAGAACTCTGCTTTTGATTTTGAAATCCATTTATCTAATTCCTCAGAAATACAATCCTGATTTTAACCTTCTTAGCCTTCCCCTTTCCATCTGCTTTTCTGGGTTTTTGTGTTCTTGGAAGAATAAATTCTGGTATAATGCGATACGTCTGCTGGATTTGATATTTTAAACCCTGTCCTCCCTTCCATGCGGGGCTAATAGTTGTAGATAAAATTTTGAACGAAGAGTTCTAAGTTGTTTGGATTTCATTTTATCTTGTTTCCAGTTTGCATGTTCAAAGTGAATTCTGTTCTTAACCTTTTTATTCCTTTGTTGGGTCAGGTTCTTCAACATCCAAGCAAGAAGAAGTCAGGCGTCTTCCTGGTGGAAAGATAAAAAAGAAAGTAAGAATTTCCAACCATTTTTCTTTTTGTCTAATGTATATTAATCCCTCTTCAAAAAATGGTATGGCTCTATGCCATCCATGTGATATTATAAGCACTGAGCAAATTCAGTTCAGTGATGCTCTTGTAATCCTTTGAGTTCTTGTGCCCGTAAAACTTTTCATTGTTGCTCCATGTAAGCTAACCTCTTTAGGTTTTAGTTTGAGCAACATATAATGATATTGGACCAGTCTAACTAAATTTCACCTTTTCCCATTGCGCTATTTAGTTGCAAAGCTTGATTTAATCCTCTATTTTCAAATTTGGATGGATGTTACTGCCTCTAACCCATTTTATGTGACAGAATTTTCTATTTAACTGTCATTTTTCGTTTTGAAAACTATTTAATCTTAACATCCCCATTTTATCCTTGATGCCATGACTTGTTAGGACTATCTTGATATAGAACTTCATCTTTACAAGGACAGAACAAATGAAAAGACATGTGGAACTCTCACCATCACTCTTTTTTTTTTCTTTTTTTTGTTGAGAAAGCTGGCACTTTGCCTATTTTTAGCTTACATGTCAAAAGTCTCCCTTAATTTCTTAAACTCCATGCCCAGTCAAACACCTTACATAAAATGGGACAAAAGGTGTATTTCACCTAGTTGAACTTACTTGAAGCTGTATTGTTTCGGAAAGGGTTTTCCCTGCAAATGCAAGCTTGCTTAGTAGTTTCTCCTTGGCAAAAGAGGCAATAAAAACAGAAACTACAAAAATAAAAAGAGCGTAATCCATTAATTTTACCAGCTAGCCTTCTCAAAAAGACAGAAGAAGGTAATTTTACCAACCAGGGGAAAAAATCATTGGATTGGTCCTAACTTATAACTTGCAATGTCTTTTGTCTTTGGGAATTTTACATTGTTGCATTAATCAATTTCAGTTGAAGGTCCTATGTTTAGTATCTTATTGCATCGATGAATCTCAAATGCCTGATGTGAAATGATTGAAATAATTAGACTAACTCTTTTAATCTCCTTTGTTCTGCAAATCACGGGTTTGCTCCTTTGGACTAATGTAATTAAATCTGACCTAGACGAATCTGGGGGGTTGTCGTATGGCCTGTTTTCTGCAACCCTTTTTGTTAAGATGCTTGCAGTTCATATCTGGTTTCAGGATTGTGGACACAGTATAGATATTGCAAAGAAAATTGCTCTCTCTGACTATGTGAGGCTGTGGAGGAAATAAAGGTTTCTTATTGTGGAAAAAAAAAAAGAAGCAAATGGTCCATCACCTTGAGAATGATCATCCTTCATAGGATGTCTATTTGGAGGAACTCTATAAAATGGTTCTTCAAAGAAAGTTCTATGTCAGACACTTTAGAACAACTAGGGAAACTCACTAAAATGTATTTGGAAAGTTCTCTAGTGAATTTGGTTGAAATGACTCCATCTTATTGGGTTAAACTGAGCATGAAACTCCCAGGTCATTTAGCAGGAACTAGTTTCCATTCTGGCATGGCAAAACAGCAAGTGAGGCATGTCTACTAGCACATTTCAACTACCAATTGTTCCTTTATTTTATTAGCTATTATACAAATCTGGTGCATTCTTCTTCTCTTTCCCTCTCTCTCCGTCAGGAGATCCGGCCTAGCAATGACAACTGAAACTATACACCTTGCCTAATGCTAACCTTAGTCCTCACTATATTTGAGAAACTTCCTATGAAATGTCTTATCTCTCATTTCAGGCAATATGGAGTTTTATTCATTGGTTCAGCTGTGGTGTCATGATCTCAAAAGATCATGCTGTGATAATGGGACTTGTAAGCAAAATCTTTAAGTAGATAAACTTACTTGGTTATTTTGTAGGAGAGGCAGGAGATTGTTATCGAAAAGGTCACAAGAAACAGACGGAAAAGTATCACTACCATCAAGGGCCTCGATCTCTTTGGTGAGAAATATCTGTAGTTTAATATGTATCATCTTGCTCGTCTTTCTTTCAATCTTTTTCCGTCTTCCAAGTTGCTAAAGCATTTAGCTTGGCTTTGTTTTGGACAATTTTAGGTGTTAAACTAAGTGATGCTTCAAAAAAGCTTGGTAAAAAGTTTGCTACTGGAGCTTCTGTGGTTAAGGTGTGTTGAAGTTGTGGTTTCTAATATTCTCCAATATGAGTTAGATGTATGCCTGACGTGGATTGATGCTTCAGGGCCCAACTGAAAAGGAGCAGATTGATGTTCAAGGGGACATATCATATGACATTGTGGATTTTATTACAGAAACCTGGCGAGATGTATGTTTTTTACCTTCTGATTATTGTCTTTATATGATCTCAGGCTGGTTACTTTAGCTGTCCAACAGAAACTTATGGCTGCTGTTGTGCTGCATTATCTACCATAATTATAAATGTCGACCTCTAAGATAATAAAAGTCGTCTTGTTTTTTCTGACTAATAAACTAAGTTTACATTAGTATGTACTCCTTTGGTCATAGAAGTATTTCACTAATCAAATGAATCAAAAACATGCACCTCTGTGGTATGCACATAGGAGTTTCATTCAGCTAAAGTAGTTTGTAAAAGCATCTTGGTCGCTACTATTTAAAAGGAGGAATTTTTCAGCTTTAATTTAACAAAATTAGAAATTAATTGAATTTTTCTTCAATTGCCCAATTTCATAAAATGGCAGCTGAAGCTTTTTCACTTTGCGGTTCTCAGGTTCCAGCATCTGCAGTATTCTTCATAGAAGATGGGAAAAAGGTTCCAGCTGTGTAAACTTGGGATTTGACATAATCCTGTTTGCAGCAGGGTTTTTCCTAAATGAATGCTCGTAGAACTGTGATGGTCAAAATTTGGGGTGAGAATATGTATCAGCTCTATAGAGGCGGCTACCATTCGCCCTCTCCTTTTTTTTTTCTCCCTCCAACAGCTAATAAAAAGCAAGCTGCATTTTGCAGTTAGATGTGGTTTTATATGCACTATCTCTGCTTGTACAGTTGCTGCGATGCTTATATATTGTTTATGAATCCTGTATGATGAATGACATTGAACTAGTGCTTATGGCTATGGTTTCTGTGCATTGGTATTTAGCACTGTTGTTTACTTGTTGTTTAGATACTAACTTCTTCCTACAAGGATGAATTGCTCCTTCATAGAAAATGAGGTGAAAGAAGCCCCACTGGTTAGCTGTATGGGTGTGTGGCGGTGCAGCTTTAGACACATGCGGGTGGTGCGGGTTTAAACATATATATATATATATATACGGTTGCTGGGCAAAATAAAAAAATTACAATTTATCCAGTTGCGGGTTTAAAAACTTCATCAAAGAAGAATCTCCATTTTTTTTAAGTTTTTGAAAATGAAATTGATTACGCATAATATATTGAAGCAAAATAAAGTTTTATATTATTTGAACTTTGAACACAATGCTTGCACGTCAAATTCTTATTCTTTTATGGTAATTTCTGATAATGTAATATCTACACATAATTGTTAATCGATTATAAATCTATTTTATTGATCAAAGTGTTATCCCACATTTTGCTACTGATTAGTAAAATGGAAAATAATCTATTAATTGCCAGTCCGTGTTTTATATCACTGCATTTGCTCACTTCTCCTTTCTGCTTGCGGTGCGGGATGAACTATCAGTGAAAGAAGTCAATTTGTAACAAAATATATTTCAATAATAATAGTAGAAATGACGATAACAACAACTTGTATATCTATCTATCTATCTATATCTATCTATATTATTATAAAAGTACGAATAATTTATGCTAAATATTGAACGACTAAAATAGCCTCGAAATATTGATCGACTTTTATAACCTTAAATATTTGTATAATTTGAGGATATAATTGCAAATCACCTAATGCTAGAATTCTTTTTTCCCATTTAAACTACACATAAAGCAAATGTAAAAGTTTCAATGCTTCTCGGTTTTTAGGAGTCCTCTACCAAGTTTAACTTATTATAACTCCTTTTAGTTTTAGGAGTAGTTCTTATTTTGAGCCCTTTTACGTTTGCCCGCTCTTTTATATTCTTTTAGAGTTAAGAGCCCTTAATTTTTTTTTTCTATTTCAACTAGAGAAATTTGGATAGCTTTCGTTTTAAAGTTCTAAGTTACAACTATTACAAAAATAAATCTCACATTGAATCTTTGTCACAGTAGCCTACTTATTCTCAGACAACATAAAATTTCAATGTAGTCATACCAATCCTACTTGGACTATAACCGGACAAATAAGGTTAGATTCAAATATTTATCTCGGCCGCAAACATAAAGAGTAAATGAATTAAAACTCGAGTGATTCAAAAAAAGAAATATTATGAAAGAACTGCGAGGAAACTAACATATATACATTTCCTTCTTAATATATTATTTGGTAGCCTACCTATCGGGCGCCAATAAAAGAGAAAGTTTTCGCATGGGCTCATCATCTGATGCAGAACCGATACGAGAGGGAGAAGCGGGGATTGATAGCTTTCAAGAACCAGTGGAAAGGAAAGACTTCTTCCCTGCATTCCTTCCTTTCCAAAAAA